>JAXIVJ010006114.1:67500-69123 GCA_036785665.1 Chirona hameri | reverse complement strand
GTGACTCGTGGGTTAAGTATGATGGGTCTGGATTTTGTATTCGACATTTTCAAATATGCACGCGCCACTTTCCATCCTGCTACCAACATGATACAAAATAGAGGAAACACGAACGAGGGAAAAAATGATTTTTTGTTTGGTCGCAAAAGGTTATTTTTCGCAGTTAGTACCCATTTTTTATCGCCATTTTCAGCGGATTTAGGGGGGGGGGCTAATTGTTTCTATTGCCGCGCCCGTCGAGCGTGGGATGAGGGGCTTTTGTCCCTGTCGCCCCCCTGGATCCGCCAGTGCCTGTCAATCGCTGCCCGACCCTTTCTCCCTCCCGCACGCCGGTCCCGGGCCACCGGCCCTTTTTGACGTCACAATAGACCGCGCGCCGAACGACGCCGAGGCGGCTGGTGACTCTACCCTATTATACGGCCCTGTTTGTGATTCATAATTGTAATGGTGCGGTCTATATAATGGTGGGGGTCATCCCGGGATTCCCCATGTATCGGCTGCCGAGCGGCTCAGCATTAACGGCGACGTCACTGGTGCTCTGGTCCAATCGTGGCCAGCCCCGTCGCCGCAGCTGCGCTTTCGAGCGTTTTACGGTCTTTTGACGGGTGTTGACGAGAGCGGCAATTTAAAGTCGTCGTCGTTAGATAAGTAAGTTATGTTGCAAGTTTATATATATTTTTTAAAGTTTTTTTTAACATATCTTGAACATAAATCCACAACATGCTATTTGCAACATTTCCAGGCACAAATTATTAGTACATTAGCAGAAATTGAACAAAGTGACCCCTTTAAAGCAGAAAGCAGCGTATGGTAATCTCGCCTCTCAGCCAGACCGGGGCAGCGTACGGCCGTCTCGCCCCTCAGCCGGGTCGGATCAGCGTATGGCCGTCTCGCTCTTCAGCCAGACCAGGGCAGCGTATGGCCGTCTCCTTCCTCAGCCGGACCGGGGCAGCGTATGGCCGTCTCGCCCTCAGCCAGACCAGACCAGCGTACGGCCGTCTCGCCCCTCAGCCAGACCGGGGCAGCGTATGGCCGTCTCACCCCTCAATCAGACAGGTGCAGTGTATGTCTATCTCGCCCCTCAGCCAGACTGGGAAGCGTATGGCCGTCTCCCCCCCCCCCCCTCAGCCGGACCGGGGCAGCCTATGGCCGTCTCACTCCTCAGTCAGACCGGCGCAGTGTATGGCCGTCTCGCCAGTTGCTCCTTACACAGACCGGTGCAGCGTATGACCGTCTCCCCCTCAGCATGAATTAAGGGAGTAACAATTGTTCGCGGTAAACGTAATCTTAAATAGGATCATATCTTAGGCGCAACTATCCGTATCCCGTTCGAAATATTCGCACCGCACCGAGCCGCGTGCGGCGACAGCCGAGTCGGTCCAGAGCACCAGGGACGTCACGCTAATGTTAATGATTGGGGCGCTAAAATCCCCGGATGACTACCTCTCTTTTACGGCCTTGCTTTGTATGTACCGTTTCCATTGTTTCCAGTCTGCTCTTGTTAACTGTAATACTGTCTAAAAAAAACTCCATGTAAGCTGAGCATTTAGAAACTGGAGAAGAAACATAACACATTGCAGTTTTTTTGTGGGGACTGTTAACATGAAGAATTCAGTGCACCTA
>JAXIVJ010006114.1:0-62500 GCA_036785665.1 Chirona hameri | reverse complement strand
GGCCTCATGCGGCCACAGTGGGCCCACATGCTATCCATACACAATTCCTGGTAGGGATGGTTTATGTTCTTTTCCTTCTCACCTTGACCTTTGATGCCTCATTATCATACAGCAAGAACATATAGCAATGATCATCAACTCGCCATCGATTTAATGGATAGGCCATTTCTGAATCACCACTCAAATAAGTGTTCAATTGACCTGGGTCACCCTGTGTCAACCCAGTCTGACCTGCCATGTGAGTTGTGACATGTGACCTGTCATGTGTCAGGTCAGCCTGCTGGCTAATCAGTCAGTAGGGATAAATGCAGTGTCCTAGCATTGGGAAATTTGGGTGGAAAATGACACCCTATGGATGCTATTTTTCCACTCTTTTTCCTGAGTTTTACTGTGAATTTTCCACTCCTTATTTTAAAATGTATTGGATAGTTGGAAACCTGATACTTATTTATGGATGTAATGATAGGGACAGCCTGTGGACGAAAAGACAGGTAAGAATTGGCATAGGTAATAACTAATTTTGGTGAGCAGGTAATTGGGTGATAAAGCCTGGTACATATGCTTTTTGGTTTAATTTTCCACTCTTTATACATATTTTTAGTCCACCCGAGTTTTCCACTCCGCACCCCAGCTCCAAAGCGATTCTAGGAGCCTGGATAAATGTGTCTGCTGATCAATATGTTAATTACTGCTGTTTGGACAATACCAAGAGCAATTAGCCAGAGAGCTCAGTTGGTTGGAGCTACATGTCAATTAAATGCAGGTAATGGGTTGGAGCCCAAGCTGACTGCAACTTTTCTCAGTACTTCAGCATGGCAGGGGCACACAAACCAATATATAGACAGATGCTCTTACAATACTAAGAGAGGTGCTTCTAGGATGCTAGCTTCCCTGCCTCAATTTGTGCTATTGTTTGTAACTGCTAATCCGCAACATGTAAATTATAGAAAGGTACAGTCGGTCTACTAATGATCTTCCCTTGCCACCACGTGGCGCTACGGTCGCGATAGGCACACACAAGATGGTTTTCCCACCGTAGGTTGGTACCCATTGTGGCTGTCTGGCAGGTGCGTGACCTGGGGAGGGGGAGGGAGGAAGGGAGTCCGGGGCGCTGTCGGAATGGAATGCGCAGCGACCCGGGTGGTGGTCAGGGCCGTCTGTCTCGAGGGTCAAGGGGTCACCTGTCCTGAGCTGGCAGAGATCCAACATTGGAGACTGAATAACCGTGTTCACCACATCAGCCCAAATAGCTCAGTCGGTGTAGCCGTCGACTCCCAGCGTATTACTCGTAGATTGGTCGTGGGTTCGAACCGCGCTGGCACTAGGCGCTTTTACGTGGATTTCTTAATCATGCCACGTGCCATGCGCAATGCAGAACCCCGAAATTACGAATGCAGATTGATCCACCTGATGATTATACGCGAAAAAGCAAGCAAATGCAGTGGGCCTCGCACTGATATGTTCGCATCACGCCACTCCGTACTTTACGCTCCGCCAACACACCCGGGCGGGTTTATATCCATTAACCCGCGCACTGCAGGGGCTTTGCGCCGAACACGAACTGCAGGGGGGGGGGGGGGATTTCCGCCACCCCCCCCCCGATATCTCGAAAACTACGCTACGTAGCGAGAAGCGGAAAACGGTATTTGTTAGCTTGATACATGTTCTATCGAAAGTATTTAGTATTGTTTTAGGTCAGGTCAATATTGAGGTCACCAGAGGTCATCAAAGGTCAAATTTTCCAGTTTTTCCCCTGTTTTAGGACATCGCTCCAGAAATTCCCATATATCTCAGAAACTATGCTAGTTAGAAACAAACTGAAAGAGCAAACGCCAGCCAGTGCAATTTTCAATCGGTAAGGTGTCCTTAAATTTGATCTCAGATCAATATTTAAGGCTCCAGAGGTCAAAAAAAGGGAAAAATGTTTTTGTTTGCTAAATCGTTTTTCGCTATTAACTTTTTACTTAATAAAGATAACGGAAAACTGTTTACGCCATTGTGTTTATCTTGTCAAGGCGCTTTTAAGATATATATGGTGACCTTGTTAAGTTAACTTAACAATTTGACCTTAGGTCAAGGTCAAGTGGTGACCCAAGTAGGGCATGTTGCATATGGCAAGACGTGTCTCGACGAGACAAACACATTGATGTCTGTATCATATGTGGGACTAAAAGCTATGAGGACCAAGACCGAACTGTATATTCAGGTCAGTTACAGAGCAAGCCAAAATATTAACAGGTCACGAGCTTTACAGCTTTCATGCCCTAATTCATTAGGGTCCGCTCGGTAGGCGGATCCACGATACATCTCCCTCCTTTTAAGCGAGACGCATGTCACGGCCCGAAGCGCCTACCGCTGCGGGTCACTCGGGGAGAGAACGACTTGATCCCGTCAGGATGGCGTCCCTCTGGCGTGGGAGTCCGGCGCTGGGTATTGCTGCGAGCATGTGACTGCTCTTTACCCGGCGGACTGGGTCCTTCTGGGTTTGTACTGCTGGTCGGCTGAGTGGGGGCCGCTGGGGTCGATGCTGGACCCAGTACGGCACGACGCGACAGATGAGGAGACCGCAGCAGAGCTGGCCAGTGCGTCGGGCTCGTCGCGCCGGGAGTTGGCGGTGAGGAGCGCTGGCGCTGGAGCCCGTCTTGCTCAGTTGGTTTTAGGTGACGACGGTTGCGCCTGTAAGTCGTTCCTCCGCGCCGTACTATGTAGCTTCTTGGACCTGTTTTCTTGAGAACTTGAGCTGGCTCTGACCAGTTGGATTCTTTGTCCGTCTTCATGCGTACATCGTCACCGGGCTTGAGTTCTGAGAGTGGTTTGGCGCTATAATGTTTGTTGAAGTTCTTCTCCATCTTGTCCTTCCCTTCCTTGTCTTTCTCACGGGCCGCTTGGTACTCAGCTTGCTCGGTTCTTGCCACCGGAAGTCTTGTTTGCAGGTTGCGTCCCATGAGGAGCCTTGCAGGTGAACAGCCGATAGCTTCTATGGGGGTCGCTCTGTAGTTCAGGAGAGCTAGATGCCAGTCTTTCTGCTTAAGGACCCATTTAGCGGTGCGTACCGCACGTTCAGCAGCTCCGTTGGACGACGGATGGTGTGGGTCTGTCACCCGATGCTCGAAGTTGTAAGACTTCTTGAATTCCTCGAACGTCACAGAGGTAAACTGCGTACCCCCGTCGGTTGTCAGGAGATCTGGAATACCGTGCTGGCTAAACAGAGTCTTGAGGCACTCCACCACGCCTGTGCTGCTTACATTGGGAAGACGCTGGATCTCCAAGTATCTGCTGAAGATATCGACGGTTACCAGCCAGGTAGCTCCGCCGGAATGACATATGTCAGCTGCTACATGTGACCAGGGTCTCGCTGGAACTGGCGTGGAGATGAGCGGCTCCTTGCGCTGCTTCGGTGAGTTGATTTGGCAGAATGAGCACTGAGTTACGTGGCTCTTCAGATCGCTGCTGATTTCCGGCCACCAGACAGAATGCTCTGCTCTTTCTCTGGACTTATTCAGCCCAAAGTGACCATCGTCATGGAGACGTCGCAGCATCTCTCTCTGGAGCGTCGGCGGAATCACGAGACGCTTGCCGTTCATCAGGAGGGTTCCGAAGGTGGTGTAGATGACGGTGAGCTGTCCTCTTACAGCGAAATATTCGCTCAGGCTGTGATGCTTCGGTCCTTCTTTCCAGCCACTGAGTGTTTGTTTGACGACTTGCTGTAGCACGCTGTCCGCTTCTTGCGCTTCGCTTATTTCTTTCAGACGCTGATGAGTGGCAGGAATGGCTTCATACGCGGCTTTGCAGTACTGGTGGACTTCGCTGATCATGGCGGCACTGATTTCATCATCCTTGGTTCCGGGAAATCTGGATAGAAAATCCGGAAGAACGTGCTGCTTGCCTGGGACGTACAGGGCGTGGGCATTGTAAGTCATCAGCCGCATGAGGAGGCGCTGACAACGGAGAGGTGCTTCCACAAGATTTCTTGAGTTAATCAGCGGAATCAGAGGCTTGTGGTCAAGCTGCAGCTCAAACTTCGGCAGACCCGCCAGAAACATGTGCATTTTTTCGCATGTCCATGTGGCTGCCAGAAGCTCTTTTTCGATTTGCGCCCATTTTCTTTCTGTTTCTGTTAGTGTCCTGCTGCAGTATGCCACTGGCTTGAGCTCATTGCCATGTTTTTGCAATATGCAGCCTCCCAATCCATAGCTGCTGGCATCGGCGCTGACGACCGTTTCTTTTGCTGGATCATAGAAGGCTAGCACCGGTGCTGATGTCAACAGCTGCTTCACTCTGTCCAGTGCTTCCTGCTGTGCGCTTGTCCACAGCCAAGCGGTATCTTTGCGCAGCAGATCATAGAGAGGCCGCAGATTTTCTTGAATGTTTGGCACGAACCGACATAGGTAATTGATCATGCCGAGGAGTGACCTCAGCTCTTCCACGCTACTGGGAGCCTGTAGCTTTGTGATCGCTTCTAGCTTCTCTTCATCAACTTGGATGCCGTGCTTACTTATCTTGAAGCCTAGAAACTTGATTTCTTCCTGCTTCAGCTGGCACTTCTTCTTATTGAGTCGTAGTCCTGACTCCTCAATTCTCTGCAGCACATCTTGCAGGCGGACATCATGTGTACTTGCATCGCCGAAGCACACAATGTCATCCATGTAGCACAGGACGCCGGGCAGGTTTTCCAGCATCTCATGCATCTTCCGCTGGAAACATTCGGGTCCCAGGCTGACACCCATTGGCAATCTTGTGAAGGCTTTGCGTCCGAAAGGAGTAATAAATGTAGTGAGCAGTGAGCTTTCAGGATCAAGAGGTAGTTGAAAGAAGCCAGATGAGGCGTCCAGCTTTGAAAATAGAGTCGCACCGCTGAGCTTGGAGGTCAGGTCTTCTAGTGTCGGGATCGGGTAGACTTCTCTCTTGGTAGCTTGATTCAGCCGCCTATAGTCCACGGTGATCCTCACTCCATCATTGGCTTTTCGCACCGGCACCATGGGGGCGCACCAGTCAGTGGGCTCAGTCACTGTCTTCAGGATGCCTTGTTCCTCCATGCGCTCTAGTTCTCGCTTTACTACGTCTAGCAGCGGAATGGGAATGTTGCGTGATGTATTCACAGCGCTGGGCACAGCATCTTCTGTGAGCTTTATACTGATTGGAGTCGTCTTCATCAGCCCCGTTTCTCCAAATACGCCTTCGCTTATCTTGCTGATTTCGCCGGCGAACTGCAGTACAGCCAGGCGGGAGCTGGCTGAGCGAGAAAGCAGATTTTCAGAGCATGTTCTCAGAACGTAAAAAATCTCGGAGTGAAGAACCTTGTCTTTGTAGTGCACGCGTGCTTTCACTTTGCCTTCAACATCAAGGACTTTGCCAACACTTCGCAAAGTGTTGCTTGCAGGCTGCAGCTGTGGTAGGCCAAGTCTCACGTAGTCGTTCCAGCTTAGAATGCTGACATCTGCACCAGAATCAACTTTAAACTTTACCTTCTGCTTGTTCACATCAACTAGGATGGTCCATTCTTGGGCAGCAGCTTCATCAACATCGCCGATGAATACACTTCCGTGGTCTTCAGCCGGTGTGAATGGAGGCGACCACTCGCATTCCACCTCTCGAGCAGACACACGCGAAAGGCACACAGCAGCGAAGTGGTCACGCTTCTTGCATTTATTGCAAATTCTGCCTTTAGCTGGGCATTCTTGGGGGCGGCTGTGGCGGTCACGGCCACAGTACTTGCATGTGCCTTGTCGTTGGGCTTGCTGTCCTACGCTAGAATAGCTTCTGCTATTGCTATGCTCATACTGCATTCCCGCTTGGTAGCTTCTGTCTTGGCGGGACGGACCGGGGTGAGACCTGTGCATGCCGATGCGGTCAACATTTCGCTGAGATTCTTGCCCATTATTCACGATGTCCATGTTACGCATCATTGTAACAACTTTATCCAAAGTTATGTCTTCGTCCATCGCTTGGAGCTGAATTTTCATGGATAATTCTTTGTTCTTCATACCAGCTATGAGCCGGTCCCGGATCCGTTCTTGCTGGTTCTCGAAGCCGCAGTGCTCGGCTAGAGCAAACAGGCTTCGCACGAAGCACTCGCTGCTTTCATTTGCCGCTTGACATCTCGATTCAAAGGCCTGGCGCTCGGCTATGTAGTTCCTTTTCGGGATGAAATAGCCGTTTAGCTTGTCCACAACCGTGCCGTAGTTGTTGGCTTCTTCTGCCGACAAGTTCAGCGTGTTGACGATGTGTTCAGCTTGCGGTCCCATTGCGTAGATCAGGGCGGCAACTTGAACCTCACCGTCATCCTTGTGCAGGCCCGAGGCTAGTCGATAGCGCTGGAATCTGTCTCTCCAAGCTGGCCATCGCTCTGGCGTAGTATAGTCGAATTCATCTGGAGGACGGAACGCACCTGGCATGCTGTAAAATTATAGGCTTAAATATCTGATAGCGGCATGAAAAGAAGCTACGTTAAAATTGCGCACGCTTGCTAAATTAAGTCCCACATTGCTGATGAAGGTAAGGCTAAATTGAATTATTATCACTTTAAATAACCCTGCCGGCTGCGCCATGTATCATATGTGGGACTAAAAGCTATGAGGACCAAGACCGAACTGTATATTCAGGTCAGTTACAGAGCAAGCCAAAATATTAACAGGTCACGAGCTTTACAGCTTTCATGCCCTAATTCATTAGGGTCCGCTCGGTAGGCGGATCCACGATACAATGTCTGTTTTACTTCTCTATCTTCATTATGTCGGGAGTTATTGACATAAAAAATGATGGTGACCTCGCATGACCTCAAATGACCCAATAGGGGTCACTGAAGAAAACTTACACTTGCATCATCAAGAATATCCTATAATAACATGATCCAGAAGTAATTGGAGTAATATCATGAATATCCTTGAAATAGGAAGCATTTGTATATTTCCCCATTTACTTATTATGGGGAGGTTACGAAATTGACCTGACCTTAGGTCACCGATATCAAAATTCCGAGATATACGAATTGTAAGTTCTGATGCCCTCATGACATCCTGTAAGTTTCAAACTGATCAGTTAAAAACTCTGGCTTTGGCACAACTGCAAACATTTTTGGAGGTGTGGTCACTTGACCTGGTCTGGTGACCTGACCTGAGATGACCCGAGGTTGTTTTCTTCTTCTTCAAAGTGTGCGCACTTGATGTCCTAACAGGTGTGCCCAAACCCGGCGGCGCTGAGCGCCGCCGTTTTTAGCTATCTTTGAAAAACCGGAGGGGGGGGGGGGGGCGGCGGGGCGGAAATCAACCCCCCTGCAGTGCGCGGGCTAAGTTAGCGACGATATCTGCGACATTTACGATACCTGCGACGACAGGATTTAAAACCATATGTCTATGAATCATCGCCAGGTGTGCAGATGACAGAGCATCTGACTGTCTACGTGTTTAAATTTGACCTTGACCTTGAGATCAGGTAAAAATCTCGACACTTTATTTTTTGGCGCAATGCAAATTTCTCAATCGTCGCAATCGACACGACGGATATTAATTTTCGAACTGAAATATTCATTTCCGAGACGACATCTGTGACGACGGTATCGGCCAACTTGAGATAAAAAGTATTCGTCTTAAGGTATAGCCCGTGTAGTGTTCTATCAATTGGACATTCAGCGATGCTTCACATGCCTATGGTTGTCTTAAAACTGGTCATCACATACATGGTCGCTAACTTGACTAGCATTCTAGGTCTGCGTATATTTCCAACCACGGTCCGCCACACAGCCTCGCCACACATGCGCATAGTTATTGCCCAATCGGCCTGTGTGGGTCAGACCAGGACGGAGCGGTGCAGATTCCGCCAAGTATCGGCCGGCACCGGGCGAGCTGTCAAACCGGCAGTATCCTAGAATTGAGAAATTTGGGTGGATAATGGCACCCAATCCAGCATAATTATCCGCTCTCTTTCCCTTACTTTCACGAGAATATTCCACTCCTAAGTGAAAGTTCCACCAAACAAAGCCAACCACTAAATACTAATGCTTACTTGCCCCTCAGTTTCCTTCCACAGGCTAAGTTCAAGAAAAAAAAGGAAAAGTTGAGTATAACTTACTCAGCCACACCCTTTGTTAATTTTTCTGTTCAATACGGGTTTTCTGCAAAAAGTTGTGCGCAATGTGGTCTTTTTTTGGTTGAGTTTTCCACTCTTCAAGGTCTTTTTAGATAGAATTTGCCACTCTGCACCCTAACACAAAACCAATTATAGCTCCCTGCAAACCGGTCCGCCCCGCCTCGGTGCGGGATTCAGCCAGCTATCGTTTTGCCTACCGTGGGAGACCCAGAGCCAGAGAAGATCATTAGTAGACCGACTGTACATACATGCTGTATCCTATCATTTTTTATTGGAAAATTATGGTAGCAACTAAAACAACTTTATCCACTACACTGTAAAGTAAGAAAATGTTTGAATTTAAATTTATTCCAGAAGGAATTTTGTGACTTAGGAGACAACAGCAGTTGCCACGTTATTGCCATTTTGAAGGAAGGCATCAGAAGAAGAAAGTTACTGTTTGGCTATTCAGTAGCTTATGAATATGAATTGGATCTCCATGGTCTTGAAAGAGGGAACTGATATTTGACTGGGGTACCTACTTCAAAACTAAATGTGGTTTTATTAAATTATTGGGTCATTTTACAAGCATTGTCATTGTCACAGTGGTATTAATCACAAACTGATGGCCATTTGTTATGTTTCAGGCTCTGCTGGCTTATAGTCATGTTGCTGACTCTGGAGCCGTACAGTTCACCTCAGAGAACTTTGACAACACTATTGGTAAGGAACGGAACATTATGCCTTTTATAGTTGCCAGTTTGTGTTGCTCTCATTAGTGTATATTGATACAAAGTATAGTAAGTTTATTTACTCTTGCTTGATATAATTACTGCTTTTTGTATCTTAATACAATAAATCGAATCAATGTCAGGGAAGGTGTATACATGCCTGTTTTCTTGTGTATGTCTGTTTCAGACTTTCGCAGTCTAACAGCCTGCCATCTGTTGTTGCAGCGAGCACAGAGTTGGTGTTTGTCAACTTTTACGCCGACTGGTGCCACTTCAGTAACCTGCTCTCCCCGGTATGGGACAGCGCGGCCGATCTGGTCGCCGACAAACTGGACACCACCAGGGTCGTCCTGGGCAAGGTCGACTGCGATCAGCAGAGTAAGTCGCATCGCTCAATAAGATGAATCGAGGTGATAAAGGAAGGTCTATGTATGCCTTCTTTGTATTTCGGGCGGCGACTCGATAAACACTGCCCCCCTCTCCGACTTCCTAGGCTCGACCTAGACAGCATGGCTCGCTGCGTTTCGGGCGACTCGATAAACACTGCCCCCCTCTCCGACTTCCTAGGCTTGACCTAGACAGCATGGCTCGCTACGTTTCGGGCGACTCGATAAACTCTGCCCCCCCCCCTCTCCGACTTCCTAGGCTCGACCTAGACAGCATGGCTCGCTACGTTTCGGGCGACTCGATAAACTCTGCCCCCCCCCCCTCTCCGACTTCCTAGGCTCGACCTAGACAGCATGGCTCGCTGCGTTTCGGGCGACTCGATAAACACTGCCCCCCCTCTCCGACTTCCTAGGCTCGACCTAGACAGCATGGCTCGCTGCGTTTCGGGCGACTCGATAAACACTGCCCCCCTCTCCGACTTCCTAGGCTCGACCTAGACAGCATGGCTCGCTGCGTTTCGGGCGACTCGATAAACACTGCCCCCCTCTCCGACTTCCTAGGCTCGACCTAGACAGCATGGCTCGCTGCGTTTCGGGCGACTCGATAAACTCTGCCCCCCCCCCCCCCTCTCCGACTTCCTAGGCTCGACCTAGACAGCATGGCTCGCTACGTTTCGGGCGACTCGATAAACTCTGCCCCCCCCCCTCTCCGACTTCCCAGGCTCGACCTAGACAGCATGGCTCGCTACGTTTCGGGCGACTCGATAAACTCTGCCCCCCCCCCCTCTCCGACTTCCTAGGCTCGACCTAGACAGCATGGTTCGCTACGTTTCGGGCGACTCGATAAACTCTGCCCCCCCCCTCTCCGACTTCCTAGGCTCGACCTAGACAGCATGGCTCGCTACGTTTCTGAATGACATGAAGGGACGTGACAAAGGGTCTGTGTTCTGGTCTCTGTGTTTGGGGCGACTCGATAAACCCTGTCCCCCTTTCCACACTCCACTCTCGACCTGGGCGGCATGTCTGACCGTGACCCGCTGGCCCTACAACGCACACTTGTCGATCCATTGCCATCATTTTCGATCCTGACGCCGCCTGCCGCCCTCCGTCGGCGCCGGTTTGGACGGTGCTGACTGCTGACAGGTGTTTCCCGGTACCTACTGGGAGGAGGCGGAGGGGGTGGGGAGGGGGAGGCACCAGCTGTCCCGTTTGACCCCGGACTGATGACACATGACGCGCCACACACCTGCCAGCCCGGCGCGGTGTCTGACGTTTCACCGTCTCCACCGGCTGCTGCTGCTGCTGCTGTTATTGCTGCTGCAGAGCGACATTCGGTGGCCACTGGATGCCAGCTAACCGGTGCTCCCCGGAGTAATGCACTGTTGAGCTGAAATTAACGTACAGGTAAAGTTATATCGGTAAACGGTAATAATCCAGTCAAAATACGTGGAGTACGAGCATGCCATTCTGTTGTTTGAACTCACATACGGCAGGCACCTAAGGGGTACCTATCAAGGGAAGCAGGCTTTGGTGGTGACTGGGGACCCTCGTTTTTTTTCTTCTCGCCAGCTCAACTTCCGGTGCTGACTACCGACCTGCTTCGTGTCTCTTGCTCCTCGGATTGATCCCCTGATGAGTGAGCTCCACCTCTGTCGGTCGCCCGCCCCGTGTTTCTCTCGCCAGGCTCTTCGCCCGCCCCGTGTTTCTCGCCAGGCTCTTACTTCGCCCTGTTCCGTGTTTCTCGCCAGGCTCTTACTTCGCCCGCCCCGTGTTTATCGCCAGGCTCTTACTCCGCCCCGCCCCGTGTTTCTCGCCAGGCTCTTCGCCCCGCCCCGTGTTTCTCTGGTCGGGCTCTTACTTCGCCCCGCCCCGCCCCGTGTTTATCGCCAGGCTCTTACTTCGCCCGCCCCGTGTTTCTCGCCAGGCTCTTACTTCGCCCCGCCCCGTGTTTATCGCCAGGCTCTTACTTCGCCCTCCCCGTGTTTCTCGCCAGGCTCTTACTTCGCCCCGCCCCGTGTTTATCGCCAGGCTCTTACTTCGCCCGCCCCGTGTTTCTCGCCAGGCTCTTACTTCGCCTCGTCCCGTGTTTATCGCCAGGCTCTTACTTCGCCCGCCCCGTGTTTCTCGCCAGGCTCTTCGCCCCGCCCCGTGTTTCTCGTCGGGCTCTTACTTCGCCCCCCCCCCGTGTTTATCGCCAGGCTCTTACTTCGCCCCCCGTCTTTATCGCCAGGCTCTTACTTCGCCCTGTCCCGTGTTTCTCGCCAGGCTCTTCCCCCCTCCGTGTTTATCGCCAGGCTCTTACTTCGCCCTGTCCCGTGTTTCTCGCCAGGCTCTTCCCCCCCCGTCTTTATCGCCAGGCTCTTACGCCGCCCCGCCCCGTGTTTCTCTCGGCAGACACGATCGCGTCTCGGTTCCATATCAGTAAGTACCCGACGCTGAAGCTGCTGAGGAACGGCCAGCCGGCCAAACGGGAGTATCGTGGCCAGCGCACCGCGGAAGCGCTCCTCGTCTTCCTCGAGGAGGAGCTGCGGGACCAGATCAAGGTCATCAACTCGACAGAGGACATCGGACAGGTCAGTCAGCCGCACACGGGTGTTAGTTGGCTATAGTCTGCATTTGCCTGATAGTTATAACTAGAGACCGGAATTTTATGCGACTTTTTAGCTCATTTATGACATATTGCATTTGTTTTAAATCCCGAAATATGTGATTTAACCCTCGCCCTACGGGGGGGGGGGGGGGGGGGGGGCTGACAGCCCCCCCCCTGAGGTTTTTCTTGAATAACTTTTGACACATGGGATGCATCTTACTGAAATTTTTGGTAGCTGAGTTTACAACAATTATACGTAGGCTGTAAAAATTTATTTGAAATTGGTTAATTATTTTGGGAGATAATAATGTTTTGATGACGTCATGTTGGTAACAAAAATGAGAAATATTTGAAAAATCGTAGAAAACAGAGTTTTAAAGCAAATTGCAAACTCAATTCACCAAAGATACAAAATGTCATTCTCTTTAAAATGGCAATCTAGGATTTGCAAAATTTTGGGTTTTTGACCCCTAAAATAAAAAAAACTGATTTGTTTGGAAAAATCCCCACAAAATCAAAATTTTCGAAGATATTAGAAAAACCGGAATGTTTGTGAGAGAACTGAGTATGGACAATACTCATACCAAATTTCAAAGCAATATCTCCATTATTGACTGAGTGATGGTTTCCTAAGTGTAAGAAACTGATGACTTCATTTTTTAAAGTAACTTTTTTTGACATTTTTTGGACAAGATACGAACAAATAATTACTTTTTTGTATTCCTGAGCCAAAACTGGTCTAAGAACATGCCTTTTTATTTACATTGATCAATTTCTAATTTTGAGGTTTTCTGAAGAGCAAAATCGCTGTTCTGGACGTGGTAAATCCGAGGTCATTCACTGACCTGGGAGGTCACCCGTTGACCTGAAACCTAAAAATCGCATACTGTTAGATTCCTCTCATGACAGGCAACATGCTGGTTCTTACCGCATTGCTCTAAGTTGCTTGGTTTGGAAGTTAACAGGGGGGGGGGGGGGGCTGTCAGGCCCCCCGTAGGGCGAAGGTGAAAAAAGCGAGGGTTAAACACGAAAATATGTGATTTTTTCAGTATGACTTTAGTAAGTCAATTTACAACAAAACAACACAAATAGGCATCACAGACGCACATATGTACCGTACAACTCTGCATGGCTGCCCCTGTCCGCGCTCTTCATGCTTCACTGCTTCTTCTTCTTCTAAGTGCCCGGCGGCACTCAGCAGCACGCCGATGGCCGGGCCCCTCGGAGGAGGCCGGTCGCCCGCATGTAGTCGACCACCGCGCCTGGGTTTTCTTGGATGATTGACAGGAGAGGGATCGGGCCAAGGATTCTTGCACGTTGGGGTTGGAAGCGTGGACAGGTGAAGATGAAGTGTTCAGAATCCTCGGGCTCGAGGCAGATCTCGCAGTTGCCGTCCTCGCCGGCCCTCCTCCACCTCCGGAGTGTGTCCCGTAGGAGGGGGCAGCGGTTAACGCGCAACGGTGCAGCGTCGTCTGCTCCAGTCTCGTCCAGCTGCGGCTGACCTTGATCGGGCGGCCGCCCGTCGCTCGGGGCGCAAGTTGTTTGGTAGCCGTGACATGGCAGTCGAATCCCGCTCCACAGTGTTGAGGCAATACAAAGAGGCTTGCTAGTTACCCCTTTAATTTGTTACCTAAGAGAGATGGATGCAAGTATGCAATGCTCAATGGGAAGCTCGTTTCTTCAAGATTCCTGGAATGGCCTCCGTTTTTGCCTGATACACTCCAAGCGTTCACAATTCTCGGTCGAGTGGAGGCATGTTCCGCCCACACGGCGCGCCGGAGCGGGGGTCAGCTGTCAGGGGCTGTACACCGCCGCCGCCGCGCCGGCCGCAAGTTGGTGAGAACCGCTGCGACGCCTTGCCAGAGACTGTATCGCCGCTGGCTGGCCGGCCGGCCGTCCCGGCGGCGGCCTGGTGCTTCGAAATTTCCGGCCTGAATGCAAACTCTGTTACAGCTGACTAATTTGGATATATCGTTAACATGGTGTTTATAGGATTTTTTTCCGAATCAAATTGATGTACCAATGAACTTTAAATATTCTTTTCATTCGAATACACACAAAATTGTATTAAATATATTTCGTTTTCTATTCAGATATTCTCCGATGTGATTACCATATCCTACTATATAGTTGAAATTCTAGAAGAAAATGAGAACTATTCCAAAAAGCATACCAGAAATAGTTGATATAGTAACATAGTTTATTCTAGTTTGAACCAGGCGTGACGTAACCATGGCAGTCGCCAAACTTGAACCTACTCATTATATAAGTACTCTGGTACAGCTGGCCCAGGGGGTTGTACTCCGCTCCTTCAACATTGATAAACAGTGTGACAACCGCGAGCAGCTTCCAGCATCTTGGCCGTGTTTATCGGAGCTGCTCATAAGCTATATTTGGCAATCAGCTAGTATTGACGAATCAGTCTTGAGCAAGCTCGACGGTGATTGGTCGGGTTGTGATGACGTGAAGGCGGGGGAGAATGGTTTGTTTACATTTCAACGGGTTCGCCATATTGGTTCGCTGGCAATGTACGGGCGTGTGTGCGTGTGTATTTTTAATCATTTACTTATTTTTATGAAGCGTAAAACAATATTTAAAGGTGTATATGAAAGCCGACATATTAATTGTATCTGTCAACATAGCAGTATTTTCCCATAATACCTCATAAGCTAAACATTTACACCCAAATCTGTGCGTTCTTTAGCTGAGGACATCTGCAAAAATTGTCGACATATTAGGCTGTAGGAGTAGGTTAGCTATATTTTGGTATTTTTCAAGGACCTAAACCCATAGATTGTGTCGCCTTATATAAACAGACTAGAAAATCCATACCAATGTGACTGATATCGGTATTACTTAGGTTTTGAGACACCATTATGAGTAGTACCAGTGGCGGCGGATCGTATTTTCAGATGGGGGGCAAAGAAACCCAGAGGGTCCCCTCGGCAAAAGGGCCCCTCCCACGGCCAAAGCCCCCCCCCAAAACAAAACGCGAAATGGTATCTCCTCGGATTTAGGCCGCTTTATTTTGCAGGGCCTCTAAATGATCGCAAAAAAACATCGGACAGGCCAATGTAGAAGTCGCAGGCCTTATGAGGGCCCCCTCATGGCCTACCGAGGGTCCCCCTCAGGTCGACTGAGGGCCTTCTGTCGGTCTTAGAAGGCCCATCAGGCTGGCTGGGGGCACATCGGGGCCCTGGGTCATTGTTTCGGTCAAAAGGAAAAATCGAACCAACTTCTTGGAGTATGGATTTTCTAGTCTCTTACAAATTTATGGGGGGAGGAAAAATCATGTTTCCCTCCCCCCGAACTTCTTGAGTGGGCGGGCAGCTGCCTCCTCTACCCCCCCCCCTTATCCGCCGCCACTGAGTAGTACCTAATGCTACTGGTCCTGTCCTGTGGGTGGCTTTCATTAATTTCCCGAAAATTCACCTATAAGAAAAGTATAGGGGGCGCATGGGAGCCACAAGCCCCCCCCCCCCCCCTGAACGTCGCGCCCACCAAGCGTGCATAGGGCGCAACTTTTTGTATGTGCCCCCCCCCCCGACCGAAATGTTGGATCCGCGCCTGTACTATGTCACGAGAAGGAATAGCAATGCCAAACAAATACAATATATTTGATGAGGTTTATGTCTCCCTAGGCAATTCATTGCGATACATCCACATTTTCCACGCCGGATAATGGCATCAAAGATACACTTATCATCATTTCGAGCGGCGGTCGGCCGGGGCGACCGTACCTAATCGTTGAACTTTGCGCAGATACAACAGCAAATATTTGTCTGATTTCATTTTTTTTTCAGCGACATCCGGCAGAGCGGCTGATTTGTGACATATTACATATACAAGTTTTGCAATCAACCGGTAAACAAAGAAACTAAGCGCGATCTAAGCTTCAGGCACGCGCGCACTAATGTTGTGTACGGCGGCCGGCCGGCCGCGTCTCCCGTCTTCTACGTCACAGCGACTCCGGGGTCGCGGCTACTAAATTAGTATTTGTCACCACTTTTTCGGCCGGAGTGTTCTACCTGGTTTATACAGCCTTGAGCTGGCCGCTCTCTGTCATGTTTTGACTCGTCAACAGACGGCTATCGGTCGCTGATCGGCCCTCGGGTGGTCCGCCCCGGTCCGCCCCCGGCGGCCGGCTGGGCTGTCATCGACCAGGCGTAGGCTGGTTCGGCCCTGTCCGGCCCGGTCGCATATTTCCCAAGTGTATACAGCGGGCGGGCGTGTTTGTAAATAGCAACCACTTGGGAGACATAAGTCAGTCAAAAATATAGATATTGCTTTGTTTTTTTTTGGTGGCATCGTCCATACTTGGTTCTCCAATATATCTTCCGGTTTTTGATTTTGTTTGTAAAGTTTTATTTTGGGAAATTGTTCCCCAAAAATATTATTTTTGGGGGAACAATTTCCTCAAATCAAACTTTTCAAACATATTCAAACCCCGGAAGATATATTTGAGAACCAAGTATGGACGATGCCCCCCCCCCCAAAGCAATATCTATATTTTTTACTGACCTATGTCTCTCTAAGTGGTTGCTATTTCCAAACATGCCCGCCAGCTGTATACACTTGGGAAATATGCATCCCGGTGTGGCTGGGTTGGCATGTTTAGCGCAGCGGTAAACCGGCTAGGCCGACATTCAGGTCCGGCTGAGTTAGCTCTAAAGCGGGCACTGATACTGACACCGATACGTCACCGATACCGACATGTATCGCTGATTCATGCATTGATTGATAGGTACCGGCATTGACACTGGTACCGGCGCCGATACTGACACTGGTACCGGCGCCGATACTGGTCTGGGCAGTATCACTGACGCGGCATCTGATACTGGTGTGATGTCTGATTTTTAACTCTGTGAAATACTCACACAACTCAGGAAATATCCTTCGAAGCTCACCGAAACCCCACAGACCCACGCATTTTTGGCCTGTCGTCTCAAAAGTTAGCTATGCTTCTCTAACTGAATGCCTACCATGAGTATTTTACGACAAAGTGCATCAACGTGCACCATTGGCAGTGGTAATTATTTCACAGTAAATGAGTGTAGACAATTGGAGACTATTTGTCCTTATTATCTGATTGTTACCATTAGCAGGCATAATTTGTTGACGTAATTTGTTGATTTGAATTTCACCTCTTGCATTTCTCTCGTTTTTCACCTGAATTTATCAAAGCTTTGATGGCAGTAGCTTCAATTTGAACACCTTAAGTGATGCTTCACTTATTCTGCTTCTTTCATCACGATTAGGAACGAACATTTGTGGTAACACTGAAACTATGAATGCCATTTTCCATATCCACTAATTAATCATGTATTTCGACGTACCCGAAAACCCCAATACACAATGCATAATTAACAATATATCAGTCATGAAACGTATGCCTGCACCTCCGGACGACCTATCAATACTTGCCGGGAACTGCCGATAGATGTCACCTCTAATAAGCAGTCGCTATCGATTTCTAACACCGTACCTGTTCAGAGACCGTCGACTGTCCGCCTTCACCATTGGCGGCATCGGGTATGTCTAAGCGACCCCTGTCCACCAATCAGACCAGCCTGTGAGTAGTGTGGCTCTCTGACGTCATCTCTGTCTCACAGTGTTCGTGTGTCGGTATGCCACTGTTTGTGATGGTGATGTTAGGTTGACCTGTAGTGGGTCGAGCCGGAGGGAGGGGGGGGGGGGGGGGGGGGGGGGGCGGTGAGAAGCTTCATGACGTGATGACGGCTCGTTCCGGCCTCTGCCCCCCCCCCCCCCCCCCCGCGCCGGGCGTTGCCCCCCCCCCCCCGCGCTGGGCGTTGCCGCTGCCGCTGCCGCTGCCGCTGCCGCTGCCGCTGCCGCTGCCGCTGCCGCTGTCGCTGCTGCTGCCTGTATTTTGGGGTGTCGTCCCCAGTGGCATGGTGTGGTCCGGGTGACCGCCCGCGTTGCGCCGCCCCGGCACGTCCCCCTGGAGACGCGGTGACCGATCAATGCACTGGCTGCACGGCGCGCCTCCTGCCCGCTCCTGGCCGCTCCTGGCCGCTCCTGGCCGCCGCTGCCGCCAAGCCGAGCTTCACACCGTTTACCGTCACCCCGTTCACCATCAGACTTTGCTACGATAGAGCTGTAGGTTGCTGATTCTTTCTGACCGGATGGTGCTCTATGATGGCTCCCTAACTATGACCAGAGACAGCCACACAATACATAGGCCTCACAGTTGGTACGATGCAAAATGTTACTGATACTTTATTTACAAATAGGTTAATTTCGATCGTTTCTCGAGAGCCATATTCGTTGGCTGGGGCATTCCAGGACAGATCGACCAAAACAATATCTCGAAATAATACCCTACATCTCAGATTTCGATAAAACTACGTGTCGGGGGTTATCTGGGCTATAGATTCACGCTGTGATTTTCAGAGGGCAATATATCCCATTTAAATCATGCGAGTCATATATAAACCTATATATCATCATAATCGCCAGGAACCATATATTTATATGATTAAATCATTTGTTTAAAATTCGGAAATTTGGGAATTTCAACACGTGATCTCTGGTCAAATCACGTGATTGTATAATGTGACCATTTCAAATGCGATTTTTTTTCTTCAATGACTGAATCGATTTCAATACATACGATGTTGAAAAATTGGAGTTAGTTTTTTTCACTAAATATTTTATTTATATTTTTGTATTTGGAAAAATCATGGTCACTAGCACGTCTTTGGCAATAACATTGCACGTAATTGTGCTATAGAGCTCAATTCAACGACACTATGCTCATCTCGTCGACCTGCTATCAATGATATACAACATCAGCCCATGTAGTCGCTCTGTGACCTCAAGGTCACGTGACCTGAGGTCACCTGGTGCAGTCCACGTCAGATCGACCTTGCCATAATATCATACCTCGATTGAACATCAGTGATGTCATTTGGGCGTGAGCGGCCGCGTCGCGGTACTGCAGTGTTGCTTGCGACAATGATGCTTGTGTTGACATCTGTCCGATGGTATTTGGTTACGCTACTGGAGTGACGTTTGCGTGCATTGCCCTGTGTTTATTTTCAGGAGAATGACTGCAATGGCCATAGGTCGATGGTTAGCCCTTTTGTCCGGTCTTTCAGCCATTTTCAGGACCATGCGCAGCGTATCATAGGGTAGGAGGGAGTCGACATGCGACCGGCTGTTTTCCTCTTCACCTCCCTTACGGTTCAACTCTGGTCACCTGTTTAGCTTGGCGGCCTAGTTTCATATCACCAAGTGTGATTTATCAGAAGCAACACCATGCGCCTCATGGCGGCTTCATCTGATGTAACTGCATGTCCGTTCAGTCCTGGCTGATCATGCCTCCTTCCCGATCATTCCTCGCTGACCCTGCCTCCTGTGTGTGCTTGTCTCGCTGATCATGCCTCCTTCCTGATCATTCCTGGCTGATCATGCCTCCTTCCTGATCAGTCCTTGCTGATCATGCCTCCTTCCTGATCATTCCTCGCTGATCATGCCTCCTTCCTGATCATTCCTGGCTGATCATGCCTCCTTCCTGATCATTCCTGGCTGATCATGCCTCCTTCCTGATCATTCCTGGCTGATCATGCCTCCTTCCTGATCATTCCTGGCTGATCATGCCTCCTTCCTGATCATTCCTGGCTGATCATGCCTCCTTCCTGATCATTCCTGGCTGATCATGCCTCCTTCCTGATCATTCCTGGCTGATCATGCCTCCTTCCTGATCATTCCTGGCTGATCATGCCTCCTTCCTGATCATTCCTGGCTGATCATGCCTCCTTCCTGATCATTCCTGGCTGATCATGCCTCCTTCCTGATCATTCCTGGCTGATCATGCCTCCTTCCTGATCATTCCTGGCTGATCATGCCTCCTTCCTGATCATTCCTGGCTGATCATGCCTCCTTCCTGATCATTCCTGGCTGATCATTCCTTGCTGATCATGCCTCCTTCCCGATCATTCCTGGCTAACCATGCCTCCTGTGTGTGCTTGTCTCCAGGAGAAGAAGAAGGGCCAGGTGATCGGCTACTTCGAGAGCCGCGACTCGACCAACTACCATTCGTTCGAGAAGATGGCCACGGCTCTGAAGGACGAGTGCCACATCATGGCCGGCTTCGGCGAGCCGTTCCGGCAGCTGCGTCAGGGCGGACAGGACACCGTGGTGGTCAGGAAGGCTGGGTCAGATGAGGAGGTGTCGCTGCCCAATCTGGACATCATGAATACGCAGAAGCTGACCGACTGGGCGCAGCGGACCTGTGTGCCACTGGTGGGTGAACGGTTTACGTTTCACCGATGGTGGGCCTGTGGTCCCATCCTCGGCGCAGCCCCTGGCGCCCCGCTGCCGCCCCCGCCCCCGTCGCTGCCGTTTGTCTCATTCCCCTCCCCGCCTTCATATCTGCTCCATCATCGTGACTTCTGCCGTCCCCTGCCTCTCTCGCCCGCCCTGACCAGTTTCATCCCGCAGTTGCCTACGTGTTATGTTCATCTATTCGCCACGAGTAAGTTTCCTTGGTCTGTGCGAACTGCGTTGTAATTTTGGTTACTGTACAGCACCCAAAGTGACCACCATGGAACGCCGTCCTGGTGTATCATGCATATATTCCCGCGCTGGCTCGATGTGCACTAGCGATTGATCGATAGCATGTACGCATGGTGTCGCTTTTATGCTGTCCGCTGTGCGACACGTGTTGTCGTGTTGTCGCACTCGCGGTGCAGCTGGGTATGATTTAGTTAGTATCCTTGCAGTTCCGTCTGCTTGCCACACCTGGGGCTGGCTGTGCGACGGTTTTCGCAGACGATCAATGATAGTTTCCGCGTGGCGCATTAAACCAACATGGCACTCAGGCGTATCCTCCACTGAATTATTGATAGCGCTGCGAAATACGTACGCACAGTGCGTCGCTTCCACTTCTTACCGGACCTGCAAACAGTCCTGCAAACCCACGGAACCCAGTGGCAGCGTGGCCGTGTCGATGACGTCATCACGTGACCAGTGACGTCACGGGTCGTGTTTCAGGTGCGTGAGATAACGTTCAGATATGCTGAAGAGCTGACGGAGGAGACTGCGTGATGACGTCATGATGACGTCACCGGTTCGTGTTTCAGGTGCGCGAGATAACGTTCCAGTAACGCAGCAGAGACCGGGTGATGACGTCACCGGTCCGTGTTTCAGGTGCGCGAGATAACGTTCCAGTAACGCAGCAGAGACCTGGTGATGACGTCATTATGACGTCACCGGTCCGTGTTTCAGGTACGCGAGATAACGTTCCAGTAACGCAGAAGAGACCGGGGGATGACGTCACCGGTCCGTGTTACAGGTGCGCGAGATAACGTTCCAGTAACGCCGCAGATACTGGGTGATGACGTCATTATGACGTCACCGGTCCGTGTTTCAGGTGCGCGAGATAACGTTCAGTAACGCTGAGGAGTTGACGGAGGAGCGACTACCGTTTATGATCCTGTTCCACAAGCAGGACGACACCGAGACGCCGCGGCGCTACGCCAAGGTTGTGGAGGACCAGCTGTTCGACGAGAAAGGTTCGCCGGAAAGGAGGGCAGGATATGGGATGGATACGCGCCGTGCGGAAATTGTGCCGACTGGTGGGCTGGCGCTCTGTGGCCTCCGTTGCACACGGCAGGGGTGCGGAGAGGAATATATTATGTCTGCTGAAGTAACTCCGAAATGCCACCCTAAGAGAGGAAATGGTTATAAGGCACCAAAGCGGAATGATCGTATACATATCACATGTATAGTATTCTGAGTTGACTTCGAAGCTGGGTTTATATGAGCTGAAAGCTATCTCAGGAGTGTATCTTGATCAATTTCTTGACTGCTTGTTAATGTATGACCCTACTAATCACGGAGATAGTTTCCACAATGCACACTGAGACCAATCACAGCCTGTCGGCTGGCGCTGCCGCGCTGGTCACAGCCGCTTGCTGTGCCGGATGTGGGCCGTTTCCGGCGCGTCAGTTCCGGTGCTGAGCCGGCCTGTGAGCCGTGCCTTTGTGCCCCGGCGACTGTGCGGCCTGTGCAGCTGTAGCCGATGGTACGGCCGTACCGGGCACCGCGTTATCAGCGGATGTCACCGTGTCACGCCCACAAGGGATGCAGCCAGAAATAGCGTTTCTTTTTATAGTACAGGCATTGTTGGTGAGAAGTAAATGTTACAGGTTTCTCCGATTCGCTTGCGTGTAGCCACACCCACGTGTGGCTTTGTCCTATGTGTACGTTCGACGAATCGTGATGTAATTAGTAATATTTTTGTGGTAGTGTTTTGCTTTGGTCGTCGTTAGTTATGCCCAATAACGCATTCTTGGGACAGCGCCTTTGTTAGTCTGGGCAACCCTGTTTACGAACATAGATCGATTCGCAGCTACGTCGTCTTGTCACCGCATTATTCAGCCCAGCCCGTCTCGTTTCCGCCCAGCACTGGACCACAGCGTTAAAGCCGCACACCCTATCAGACTGTCACAGCCGTGGAGCCCGTCAAACTGTGTCACAACCGTGGAGCCCGTCAAACTGTGCCATACCGTGGAGCCCGTCAAACTGTGTCACAACCGTGGAGCCCGTCAAACTGTGCCATACCGTGGAGCCCGTCAAACTGTGCCACAACCGTGGAGCCCGTCAAACTGTGCCACAACCATGGAGCCCGTCAAACTGTGCCACAACCGTGGAGCCCGTCAAACTGTGCCACAACCGTGGAGCCCGTCAAACTGTGCCACAACCGTGGATCCCGTCAAACTGTGCCACAACCGTGGAGCCCGTCAAACTGTGTCACAACCGTGGAGCCCGTCAAACTGTGCCACAACCATGGAGCCCGTCAAACTGTGGCACAACCGTGGAGCCCGTCAAACTGTGCCACAACCGTGGTGACCATAAGATTGTACCCCAGTCAGGGAATTTCACCTTTCCTCTCGCCCCCACGTGCCGCAGCCGGTATCAACTTCCTGACGGCGGACGGCCTGCAGTTCGCCCACCCGCTGCACCACCTGGGAAAGAGCAAAGACGACCTGCCGCTGATTGCCATCGACAGCTTCCGGCATATGTACGTCTTCCCCGACATCAAGGTGAGTGACGCGACGGGAGGAAAGAAGGCAGGGAAAGGTGGGGGATCAGGTATGTGGTGTATGGTGGGTGGTGTGCGGTGTTATCTCCGTGGGGGAAGGTGTGGAGTTTGGTGACTGAAGGGGTGTGGTGTCGGTGTCGGTGTGTGTGTGTGTGCGTGTGCGTGTGCGTGTGCGTGTGCGTGTGCGTGTGCGTGTGCGTGTGCGTGTGCGTGTGCGTGTGCGTGTGCGTGCGCGTGCGCGTGCGCGTGCGCGTGCGCGTGCGCGTGCGCGTGCGCGTGCGCGCGTGGGACTGTGCGACTGTGCGACTGTGAAACTGAAACTGTGAGACTGAGACTGAGACTGTGAGACTGTGAGACTGTGAGACTGTGAGACTGTGGGACTGTATCACTGTATGACTGTGGGACTGTGGGACTGTATGACTGTGGGACTGTGGGACTGTGAGAATGTGGGACTGTGAGACTGTGAGACTGTGAGACTGAGTTGTGCTGGGATGTGTAGTGTGAGTTGTGTTATGTGGTGTTTTATGTGATACTCCACTGTGGTCTGTTGTGTTGTTGTATAGTTTGCTTTACTGTGCCACGCTTTGTAACTTGTGTTGTGTTGTATTGTGCTATATTGCGTTGTCTTGTCGTGTCTTGTGTTGTATTGTGTTATATTGCGTTGTCTTGTGTTGCATTGTGTTGTATTGTGTTATATTGCGTTGTCTTGTGTTGCATTGTGTTGTATTGTGCTATATTGCGTTGTCTTGTCGTGTCTTGTGTTGTATTGTGTTATATTGCGTTGTCTTGTGTTGCATTGTGTTGTATTGTGTTATATTGCGTTGTCTTGTGTTGCATTGTGTTGTATTGTGTTATATTGCGTTGTCTTGTGTTGCATTGTGTTGTATTGTGCTATATTGCGTTGTCTTGTGTTGCATTGTGTTGTATTGTGCTATATTGCGTTGTCTTGTGTTGCATTGTGTTGTATTGTGTTATATTGTGTTGTATTGTGTTATATTGCATTGTCTTGTGTCGAGAGCCACCACATGCCCGGTGGCCAGCGACCACCAAACCCGGGTTAACGTGGGCGTGACGGAGGATGGAGAACCTGCAGTCGGGAGGATCAAAAGGGAACCATTTTTTGGGGAGGGGGGGGGGGGACGGAATACCAGAGCGCTGTTCGGTACACCCTACTATCATTTTTTGCTAGCTGACGTCACAATTACGTCACGGAAACAGACGCAATTAAGCACTTCCAGACTCTGCTTCAGGGGCATATCACATCTGTGTTTGTTTTCATTTCAGTTGTATTTGTCTCATGCGCCGTTATTGAAACATCCGCTAGCGCTTTCGCTGCTTCTGCGATTTTCCACTAGCAGAAATAGCCTCTCCGCAGGCTCCACGGGGCCTGTCGTGACGTTTTCCTTTTCTGGCTTTTCATTGGCTGACGCCTGGTTGCCATGGAGAACGCAAGCGCTACTAGCGCTACTAGCAGCCGCTAGCGTGCGTCCGAACAGCGCGCAGGCATATGAATCTAAAAAACATGCCATTCAGGAAAGGTTAATGGGTCATTGTAATCAATTTCGGGCGGAAAGGGTTGGCGGAGGAATGGCAGAATGTTCGAAAATATCGGCGGAACGGGAATGTGCAATGTGGGGTGACCTTGATTCTCAAACACTCTCCAGTTACTGTGCTAAATTGCTTTATTTGCCATTGATGAACTGATCACGACCCGTCGACTTACACGACTTTATCACGTCTCGTATGACTGATTCTGGTGTTCTACGACGGTGTTTTGTGACGTCATTATAATTCAAGCATGCAATAGGTACATGTTTGTGTTTGGCATTGATATCTGATGTGGTGGTAAGTCTACGCTGTGACGTTTTTCGTGGCCTTGTAGCCCTCGAGGGCGATTAATATAGTGGTTTCATTGCCAGCTGAATACACACGGATGGTTTTGTGATGCCATTGCGTGTGGTGGAGCTCCGTCTCATTTCGTTTGTAGATTGCGATAGGTTGCTGCTAGTCTACCATCCGCTGCGTCGCTTTGATGTTTTTCGTCGTTTGCAAAGTCGATATCAATGTATGAGCATTGGCCTTGGGAGCCCTAAACCATTCGTTACCGCGCTTAATGAGCCTCCTTTCTACAACCGGTCATGTGCAGTCGTTACCACTGATGGCAATAGGATACCATCACGCCATTAACACGGCCGCGTGGCGTGCTATGGAATATTGGCTTATATTTAGGCCGTTATCAAATATGAATAAAAAATGTCACGAATGGGAATCGAACACAGGCAACCATGCTGACCAGTCTAACCATCACCCAGGATATGGAGACTCCTGGACGGCTGAAGCAGTATATTGACGACCTGCACTCTGGTAAGCTGCACCGCGAGTTCCACTACGGCGCCCAGCCGGCGGCGCCAGCGGCGACGGGAACGCAGCCGACCACTACGCCGGCCACCTCCCCGCCCGAGTCCGTGTTCAAGAAACTCAGCCCCTCAGAGAGTCGATACAGTCTGCTGAAGGATGAACTCTGAGATCGGGGCGCCGGTGTGGGGCGAGCGGATTCGACGGGAGGACTCTAGTCTGATGATAGGTAGCCCTGGTGTGGAGTTACTGGATGGGTGTCTAGATCCCCGGTCTGGCGGACTTAACATTGATTGGAGGTGTAGAATTGTGGGCGGACAGTGTTCTCAGAGGGCATTCTAGTCTCTCGGGTTCTAACCGCGAAGCCGGCGGTGAGTTCCCAGAGATCGCGTCGGTCTCTTGGAAAATAACTGTGATGCGAGACTGAACTACACGAGCTTGGATCCTCGGCGGAGACAACGGCCGGGCTGTGATCAAGTACCGGTGCATAGAAACGTTAGTCGTGGCCGATGCGGCCAGCGCTGGCATATCTCAGATTCCACAGGTACTGTGAGGCTTTACGATATGGCCAGTTACCATTGGCGGCTGTGTGTCGTGTGGTATCAACTTGGACCGTAGTTTAGCCGTGCGGATGTGCGGATAGCGGACACGCGTGTGGGTTGTTTGGGGATGGTGGGGTGCACACTGGTGGGGCTCGTGCGACCTGTGTGTGTCGGGGCGCGGGGGCCGGGAAGTTTTGCAGTGTCTGAGGGAACGGGGCTCCTCTTCTGTGCTCAGTGGCTGGGCTGACCTGATAACGCTGCTGGTCCGGTCGAAATTGCTTCGAGTGTGATACAAATCGACGGAAACTCGCCACACAATTGCGGGAACATGAACTCATGTTGCACAACGTAACACCCGGGAAGTATTTATATATGAATATATGGGAACCCCTCGGAACTTCTAAAGATTCTAAAGATAAATGTATCTTGCGCCCTATTTTTGTAGTGTGAATTTAAAAGCTCCCGCTATTGTGTAGCTGGTTTCCGTCGGTTTTCATTTGTCTCTGAATGGACCAGCTTTATCGTCCCGGCGGTGGCGGGCGCGGAGAATCTGTTACGTAAAGGCTCAATCATCCATTATACACGCCCCAGCCACAAACGATGCGCCGCTTTTGAACAGACTGGCACCAGGCGACGGTTCGGCGGCGTATAGCGACGCCATTACCACCCCTCTGTCTCCACTGGCCAGGGACTGGGGTTAAAATCCCTCGGCGGGGCCTCCGAAAACGTCGGCTCGGTCTCCAATATCTCTGAACTGGGCGAGAGTTCCAAGAGCGCCTTGGTCCCACGGGAGGGGGGCAACGGTGCTTGGTCTAAAAACCGAACCTGTTTGTACTGTTTCTGCGTTGTGACCGCCGCAGCCCGCCGGGTTGCGACGGACCACTGAGATCCCCTGTCTTAATCGCCTGTCCCCGGCTCAGACCCCGCCCACCTCAGCCCCCCCCCCCCGCTCCCCGCGCCCGCCCGCCTCAGGCCCCCCCCCCCCCGCGCCCGCCGGTCCGCTGCTTTTCATCGGAGACCGCTGGAATAAACTGTGTGCTTTGTGGGTGGTGTGCGGGTGTTTTGTCGATTGAGGTCAGGGCTTCTGAAGCTTCACGGGGAATCAGGTGGTGTATGGTATGTCGAAGTCAGGGCTTCATTGAGAGGTATTGTTGAGTTTCCTGCACGGACGTGTTTTATGTGATGTCTGCACAACACTGCCGATCAGTGGGTGGAAGCGTTTGACTTTGTTTATCCAGGGTATATGTGTTTGTTTTCGTTTCGCTGATCATGCGTTTAATTTAACCCGCTGGGCTCTCAAGTAAATACAATCACCATTGCAGTCGGTGTTTTGAATGATCTATGGTCAAGTGGATACACTTCCAGCGCAGGCCGCACACTTCTCAGGTGAGAAGATGTGCGAATTGAACAGAAGTTGTTTAGATACGATTCGTTTGATTTTCTAACTACCGAGTGGTACCCGTAAACGATTAGGAGCAAGTGCCAATTTGCCTTATGTACTTATTTCGGAGTGTTTCAAGCCTATGCTCCATTGTCCTAAATACAATCGTATTCGTATGTATTGAAAGAGCGCCCACAACTAACGAATGATGCCCTTTCTGGTGATGACAAAATAGAAACTAAACAAAACACGTGATAACAAAACTGACAAAACAACGAACACAATTTGTACAATTTTGCTACTTGTCCAAAGCAGCTAGCAGTCCAGGTAGAGAGTGTTTGTCGGTAGCGGTGTAAAACCTCTTGAGCGTCATGTAGGTAGCCCTGACAGTTGTTGCGCTAGTAAGTCAAAATAATTATGATGCACAGCCTCAAATTTCGCGAATAGTATGTGGCCTTTGTAAGACCAGCAGCAGCGGCAGGCACACGTCGAAGTGTTTTGTGAGTGGTAGATTGCAGGACGAAAGGGTGGAATAGTGATTTATTCGTATGTATTGTAATCAAATGCTACTGTCAGCACTATCGAGACACTGGGTTTGCTGGAAAACAATATAAGGTGAGGTATATGGCAACACGTCACTATAAAAAGACGCTCTTTGGAAATGCCAGAAAAAAGCACTGACGTCAGAAGTGCAGTGCAGGTTATTTCCCTTATCGCTATGGTATGATCTTTGATCGATGGCCCATGCCTGACAACAGCATAACGCCATTTCTTAGCCGTATATCCTTTTCGTGTTGCTCATATCTTCTTTCTTGTTTTGCTTCACCAAACATTCTTTCGATTCACGTGGAAATGTGAAACATCGAAAAGATGCACTTCATTTTTCTACCTCAAAGTCCATGCGGCGCAGCATGCTTCAGGCGCTGCTCACAGAGCCATCTATGGACTTGCTTTGCAATTAAGGTGTCGTGCGGCGCAGCATGCTTCAGGCGTACCGTTTACAGAGCCATCTATGGACTGGTTTTGCAATTAAAAAGTCATGCGGCACAGCATGCATCAGGCGTACTGTTTGCAGAGCCATCTATGGACTGGCTTAGCAATTAAGAAGTTATGCGGCGCAGCATGCTTCAGACGTACCGTTTGCAGAGCCATCTATGGACTGGCTTTGCAATTAAGATGTTGTGCGGCACAGCATGCTTCAGGCGTACTATTTGCAGAGCCATATATGGTTTAATTCTTGAAGCAAGCATGTAGGTACGGCGGTTTGTATACAAATAAAACTTGTTGCCTAAAACGCATTAGATATTTTGTGTATTGTAAAACATACATGCTTAGATACACAGCTGGATTTGATAAGTAGCATACGCACCCAAGGTCACTAAATGTGAAATACTTATTAAGTATTATACTTAAAGTTTTGCGAGATATACAGTGATGCTTTATTTTTAACAATTGCAATTTGAAGAAGTTCATTTTGAGGAATGCAGTGATGCTTGCAAAAGTGGCAAACTCAATAATAAGCTTAAAGTGTCATTTTGTCCCCTTTCCTCTCCAGATCACCGATTCTCGATCCCCTGTCCCTATTTTACCACTCCAAATTTTCGTCAATCATTACCGAGCGGGCGCGAAGCGCCCGTGAGGTTTCTCGTCAGCTTACTAGACAAATTTACATTTGACCCGGCCCGAACCGGCCCGAACCGGCCCGACCAGGCCATACAGACGCTTTTCGGAAGCTAATAACTTTTCAACCACTGCTCCGATTGAGATCAGGTTTTCACCATTGGATAGGATCATCAATTCAATGCTGACTTTCTTATGGTGTGTTCTGATAGGGGTGGTACCACAGCGCGTGGCACCTGCAGACGTCGAAATGAACACAAATAATTCTTGATAAAAAATGGCTTGATTTATCTAAGCATTCGTTTTTTTTATACGCTGAAGCATGCAGCGCTCAGGACGTACTCCCTTTTGGCGGATTCGAGAAAGGAGATCATGCACAATTTAATAAAATGTAATTTTTATGTTGGCATGCATGGAGGCCTGACAATTTTATGGAGGACTAAAAGGCCTAAAAGGACTATGTGTTGCTTCCGTACCGTTTCATATTTCAAACCTGTTTTAGCTTTACCAGTGCGCGCCCGCTCGGTCATCGCCCAAAAAGGCGTTTTACTGGTTATAACAGGGCGTATTTTAACATGGTAACTGGGGTGGCAATTGCCACCCCAGGCATGAAGAATGCCACCCCAGTGACGGCACTTTGCCACCCCAGTTAAAAAGATGCTGAAACGCCCCTATCGGTGATAAAGTAGCCCCCGGCAGATGAGGCCGCTCCTTTGCATCAAAGAACGCCAATCCAAATTAATATACCGTCCATTTCAGCAGGGGCGCAACCACATATACAGACAGTACGGAATGTCCGTACCGTTCTAACGAGCGCCGAAGGCCCCCGGACCATTTTTGTTTTGCAATTAGCACCGCCAACAGGACAGGCACCAGTGGCGTACAGAGTATACGGTCATTCAGGGCATGACCTGGTCCTTTGGAACCGCGGCGCCCATGCGAAGCTGGCGCCCCTCCGACCAGTGACGGCCTCCGGCCAGTGAAGGTGCCCCTCCGGCAAGTGATGACAACTCTCCGGCAAGTGTTGGCGCCAATCCGACCAGTGACGGCGCCCCTCCGGTCAGTGACGGCGCCCCTCCGGCGAGTGACGGCGCCCCTCCGTGCTCCGACCAGTGACGGCGCCCTTCCGGACAATGACGACGCCTCTCCCGCCAGTGACTGCGCCTCTTCCGGCGAATTACGGCTTCCCTCCGACTAGTGACTGCCCCTCTCCGGACCGTGACGGTGCCCCTCCGGCCAGTGATGGCGCCCCTCCGGCTAGTGCCGGCGCCCCCTCCGGTCAGTAACAGCGTCCCTCCGGCCAGTGACGGCGCCCCTCCAGATAGTGACGGCGGCCCCTCCGGTCAGTGACGGCGACCCTCTGGCGAGTGACGGCGCCCCTCCGACTAGTGGCCGTCCCTCTCCGCCCGTGACGCGCCCCTGGCTAGTGACGGTGTCCCTCCGGCTAGTGACGGAGGGGGGGGGGGAGCATCTCCTTCCGCACGGTGCGGGAGGAGAGGTGCCCCCTGAAAAATTGTCGCCAATAATGATGATGCCCCTGTAGATCGGGTGGCGCCCCTCAGGCCTCAAGGTAATGACCTGGTCCTTTGTGAATTCCTGCGCACGCCACTGACAGGCACTCCCGGTAATCGGACAATTAGCACTCCTGGAAGTAAATGGCGACTTAGGAACAGGATAGGCGCCACTAAAAGCAAATGTCGCCCCATGGAGCAGAACAGGCGCCCTACCGGACAATAAGCAAATGCTGGCCCACGGGGTAAAACAGGCGCCCTCTAAATTGGACAAATGCCCATTGCCCATTAGCAAATGCCGCCTCCATGGAGCAGAACAGACGCTATCTAAACCGGACAATAGGCGTCCCCAGAAGCAAATGCCCCCCCCCCCCAGAAGGAAATGCCGCCTCCATACTGAGGGTCCTGGTCCAATCCAGCTAATCAAAAGTTTATATTTTAAAGGGGCCTCACAAAATAAAGTGGCCGAAATCCGTAGAGTTTCTCATATCCAGGGGAATATATATTTTTTTGGGAGGCCTCTTTCACAGAGGCCCACCATGACTGGCTCCCCCTTCTGAAGGTCTGGTTGTGCCTCTGGTGACTGTAGTTGATCGTAAACATGTGAAACCGAAATAAATAGTTTTAGTTTGTTACATAACTCAGAAGTGTCTTAAAGATATCCTGAGATCCTTTTTGTTTGTCGTCAGTTTTGTGAAAGTTCAATCACAGGTGGTGTTACTGGTGTCGTGTGGCGCTTGTTTACATTATGATTTGATTTGCTTGCGTTATTTCTCCCGTGTTTTGCCGCTCCGCGACATTATTGCTTTTGTTTACATTCATACTTTTATTTTGCTACATGACGGTTTTTGAATTGCCACTCGCAACGTTCTGCTAAATTATTAACACATGTTGTTCTTTCTTTATTTACTTCTTTGCGGCTAAAGGCCAGACCACTGGCGGATCCAGGGGGGGGGGGGGTGAGCAAATACCCCTCCCCACCAGACTGGTTATTGATTCGACACTAATTGAATCGATTGGAATCGTTCAATCAAAATTCATTGAATCAAAACTTAATTGATTCACCACCAGATCTTTTGATTCATGAATCGTGATTGAATCAAAACCCGCATCAAATCCAGGCTGATTGAATCAAAAGATTTAACGATTCAAGTACACTGATAAATTGTGCAAATACATGCAGTCCCAGTGGCTACATTCATTTATACTGAAAAACTATTGTTGTAACAATGTTTTAATGATCATATATATGCATGTTTCCATTTTTATTGATTTTACATAAATTAACCTCATATATTTAAATGTTGAATCAAACGTGAATCGATTAAAATATTTGTTTTGATTCTTTGAATCGGAAGGAATAAATTCTCAAAATTGTATCCGTGAATTTAACGGTGATTGGATCATTCAAATTCCAAAATGAATCATGATTGAATCGTTCCAAAAAAGTTGAATTAATAACCAGTCTGCCCCCCCCCCCCCCCACAGGAATATGAGAGGGGCATTCAATCCCCCCCCCCGCGCGTTCCCAATTTATCGTAAACTCGTAGAAATTGTCTTCGCAGCAGTACAAATCGAGCTATCCACAGTCAAAAACCGGAAAAATTCCCGCCGCTTCGCGGCATGACACAACTTTTGCAATTACTTATACAAATTTGGAAAATGGGAAAATGAATTCCATTAAGTGTCTGGCAGAGGCTCTCCTTGGCGGTAAATGCTGGCACTGGCGGATCCAAGGGGGGGGGGGCATCCGGGGCAAATACGCCCCAGGAATCTGGGAGGGATATTCAATACAAGCATGGACACGCGATTTACGCGATTTAGAGATTCATACACGATTTAGCGACCACAGAGCGCCGCGGTACTAGCTGTCGTTTTGTAGTACGGGAAATGATCTACCATGTGGACGTTCCTACATATATGGGCACAAATTACCAGGCATAATGTCCATCGGTGGAAGCAACACGTCATAAGTGCTTGTGAGAGCTTCCCGAATGCATTTAAACTTAATTTGGTTCATCCCACAATCACCGGAAGGCGAGAAACCATGCGACGGGGCGGCTGTCTCAGCGTTGCGGCCTACCACGGGGCGGGCGGCATACTAGCTTTCCTTTTTGTAGATGCAATTCAAGCAGCCCCGGTGACACTTAACCCGCGCCCCGCTGGGGGAGGGGGGGGGGCAGAATCTGCCCCCTCCCGTATTTGCTCAATAACTTGATAACTATGATAGATATCAACGTCAAACGTTTAGTACCTTATGCTGAATCAATTCTGCGTCTTCACACACAAATCTAATGAAATTGATGTAGTATTTTGGGAGATAATCACGTTTTAATGACGTCATGTCATGGCAATTTGGTTGGAAAAGGATAAATGTTTGAACAATCGTAGACAATAGAGTTTAGAAGCATATTGCAAATAAAAACGTCAAAAGAAAGGAAATGACATTTTCTTCAAAATGGCTATCTCGGATTTTGACATTTTGTTTTTGACCCCCCAAAAAAATCGGTAAAAAAATCCACAAAATCATATTCATAAGTGATCATAAGTGAATTTCTTAAGCTTGAATACCAAAATAAGGTGACCGTCCAAATCCGCGGAGAGAAAAAAATGGGGGATACCTTTTTGCCACAAAGAAGATCCCCACGGTGAGAGGCTGGATCCGCCAGGCTGGATCCGCCCTTTGCGTTTTTGGCGTTGGCGCCCCCCTTGAGCGATGGCGCCCCTGATCGCCGAGTTGCCACCCCAGTAAAAATCCCTTAAAATACGCCCTGGGTTATAATAGGTTATTTCCCCGCTTGCTAATTTTAATAAATGGGCAGACAGTCGCCTACCCTAATCTCTGGATTCGTCACCACTGTCTGAAACGCTTGGGAAGATTGGCCTGGCTTTGCAGTACAGATCTCTGTCTGCGGTACTTTATGCAGAAGTCAGACCAATATCTCACACTACATCTGTTTGATACGCTGGTGACATCAAACCAAGGACACCAGGTAAACGGAATAAATGAACGCCTATCTGTCACTGATATTAGTATAAACACGACCCGGTTTTCCACTATCCACGACTATTGACTGCATTCAATACGTATTCACTACTCATGTTCCAGCCATAACCACATTCTGTCTCCGCGCATTACACGCTCCTATCACCGAACGAGGCGCCAAATACCAGTTAACCGCCGCGCCCCACTCGTCTACTCAGCGTCGGCGTCTCGGGGGACCGCCCTGGCCACCTGACACGTGCTGTGCGCGCGGCGGCGGCGGCCACCGTCGCCGGCGGCGTTGCCTGGAGGCGGTACTGGCCCGCGGCTGCCTAGCGACGGGTGCCCGCGGCCAGTGGGCGGTGTGAGGGTCAGGCAGTGTCGGCTGGGTCTGGAACTGGCCACTGCGGAGCGCGCGACCCAGCCCGGCCCGCGCATGAAGCCGGGATACTGAGGTAGGAAACACAGTCAGATGCCAGATAATGGAGGTTAAATTGTCATAGGATCGCTTGTGTTAGGAAATGAATGATTTAGTTAGGCTATTAGGCACACATCACAGTTGAATGTCTTGAATGTTTTATTGTTTGATTTAATTAATTGTTAAATGAGGTAGGCTGCAGTCAGACGTTAGATAATGGAGAGTAAATTGTCATAAGATCGTTAGTGTTAGAGAATGAATGGCTTAGTGATGTTATTGTGTACTCATCACCATTTAAATGTCTTGAATGTTTTTAAGTCCGAAGCATTTAACCCGCGACTTTCTGGGGGGGGGGGGCTATTTGTTGCCCCCCTCCCGTTATTTTGCAATAACTCCTAAACCAAGACGAATATGGTCACCAATCTTTCAGTACCTTCTCTCAAATAAATTCTACACATGTTGGCCAAAGGAAAAAAATAGCTTTTGATAGGTCAACCGGGAATGACGTCAGAGTGACGTCATGTTCTTCGGTTTTGTTGCAAAATAATGGTTTGCGGAAAACGCTGTCGAAGGTAGGATGTTTGAGATAAACTAAATTGTCTTAAATCAAATTACTGACAATAGACTGGGCTATCAAACAGCTATCTCGGATGTTCGATTAAAAAAAGAAAAGAAATCCAAATACATTGTTTTTGTTATTACAAAATTTTCAAGAAAAAATCAGAATTATCCAAAAACTGGAATATATGTGATCGAGACGTTTGCGGTGAATATGTGTACCAAATTAAAAGTTTATATCTTCAAAAATGACTGAGTAATGACCTTTAAATGACAAAAATCGACCTCTTCTCACAGCATTACTATGCATAAAAACTAATTTCATTTTTGCTTTTTACTTCTATTTATATGGAACAAACAATGTTCTAAGGTCATTTTTCACGTTCTAGAATAAAAACAAACCGATAAACATGTGTTACAACGCCTAATGACAGTAATCTGCAGTTTGACCTCGTGACCTCGGATGACCTTGACTTGATCCAGGGTCATAAATAGCTTAGGATGGTACTTATAAATGTCAGACACACGAATAATACCGATTTATCGAATGCTTATGCGTTTAATATCGCAATTTTGCGCGACAATTCCATCCATCGAGACCTTTTGACACGGTCAAATATGTTGTACTTGACCTGACCTGTGACGTCATCGGTGACCCTGAGGTCAACAATATTAAGTTTGGCTCGATAAATTTTCCAGGGCTATTGAATACCTATGAATTTTTACAATCGGTCCAGTAGTTGCGGAGATCCGAGAGGGGGGGGGGCAAAACATAGCCCCCCCCCCAGTAAGTCGCGTTATGGAATATACCCCAGTAACTCGTGGGTTAATGTCGGCGCTAGGGTTCAAGGTCAGCACGTTATTTCAATTTCAGTTAATCCAGGAAGGCAACTCTTTGCTCGTTGTCATGCTTGATGCACCGACGAAACAAAAGGGGAAAACTGGAAGACAACTGCAGAAATAATTAGTTTTAAAATCAGACACGATTTTATGCTTAGTTTCAAATCCAAAATACAACCTGTCATTTTTTACTGAAGCTCTTTTCTCTTGGTTTACTTTCCTCTTCCTCTCTTTCTTCCAAGTAAGCTGTGAACCGAGATGGGTCTGCATGTATGTACATGCATCTCATTTTTGACATAACTTCCGCAAAACTGATAGTATTCATAATCGTAACTCATTCACGTCCAAGTGCCTTCTTGTAAGTTGTGATTGCTTCCACCTTCTTTATTCTCATTTATCGACTACACGTTTGATATGCTTCTTAGATAGGTACTTACCTGCTTCCACATATGTCAGTCAGCATGCGTGACAAGAGTTCTTGTAGCAAGTCTGATAAGATTACGATAACTTATATTAAGATGGTATCTATATTTCCAGCTCTTTGATCTAGTAAATTGCTTTCTTTTCGTGCAAGTATCTCCCCTTAGTGTACTGAACTGTATGTATAATCTGCTTGTTGCTGGTGCATGCATGCTTACCCCGTTGGCTTTGCAGTACCTTTCCAGCGTCAGTGTAATGCGGTGCAGTATCTCTTGAGCTGTAATGTTATGCGGTGCAGTATTTGCTCAGCTACTCGACACCAAATAATGTATTTAGTCGTCGTTAAAGCTGCATGTCCGTATAGCCACCTGGAACAAAATCTGAATAAGTTATGTCGCTTCTGGTTGCTATGCACAATCAACAGAAAACAAAGAGAACACATTTTCACACATCCATTTTGCATCGTCAATTCAACACCAGTGACAATACACTGCTAGGATTTGTCCCTACAAAGTCTGTGAACTTTCGAGCACACGAAACTTTTTGAGGAGTTTTAGGCCGACCAATGGGGTTGGGGACAATTTTGTAAGGTACCAATATGTTGGTGTCATAAAAACAAGGATATTTTTACATAATGTAAATTTAAACAAAGATGAACATCCTTTCGAAATTAACTCAGAAATGATTAAAAACTAAAACAATTAAGCTCATGCTCCTTGTAGTTGTGACGACACGACTATAGTGCAAATCATGACTGAAAATGCCGCATCAGCTGAATTTTCTGCGCGGAGGTAACAATTTTTTCGAAGGTAGAAGTGTCGGAAGTGTGTTTACCTTTGAGACAACGTAGAATTATAGGATGTGATAACCCAAATCAGAGCGTCTCAGGAGTGATTCGTTTAGAAGAGTCTATGTCGTCTACAGTAATTTTTTAGGAGTTTTAGTTTATCGTACCTTTATGGTCTAAAAATGGCAACAGTCATAAGCGTAATAGTTCAGAGCCTGAGTTGTTTTACGAAGTAACCGCACGAGCGTGCAGCGCGAGTTGCAGACATTTCCTAGAAGGACGAGGCCAAAGCAAGGCCCTATAACAACGGCCAAAGATATTCATTTTCGTTAAATTACAACGAGTTTTGTACGGACTTAGCAACATAACACATGTCCAATTCAGGTTAAGATGGAAGGCCAATGATTGGTTGTAAAGTAGATTTTGAAAACGGCGAGTATTTGGTAAATAATACGAATATATGATATATAAGATCGAATTCGAAATTAGATACTCATTAAGACCCACAAGTCACAACATAAAAGAAAGATGGAGTTTTGGCTTGCCCGACTAAAGCATCATTGTGAGAAAATTGGAGAGGAAAAACTTCTGAGGCAAGATTGAAGAAACTCTTCAAAGGAATGGGGAAGTCAGAACTCAACGAAGCGATAGGGGTTTTCTTCATGGAAGCAAATAAACAGGATTCGGCATGGCACACCCGATGCTGGGACGTAACTCTTCTATCCGCTTAACATCAGAGGATGCAACTTTGTTTTTGTTATCAAGAAGCGTTAAGGCGGCCGCACACTCGGTGCGCGATATCACTGAGACATTCCGCGGTTCCGCGGTGTTCAGCACAGAAAAAAGCTCGTTCGGACCAGCTTTATTCCGCGATATCGCGCGCCGAATGACGCAGTGTGCGGCCGCCTTTAAAGGGATTATACGGGTTTCCGTCCTGAAAGGAAATGCACTCTTTTACACTTGTATGAGCTTTAACCCTCGCCCTACGGGGGTGGGTGGGGGGGGGGGGCTGACAGGCCCCCCTGAGGTTTTTCTTGAATAACGTTTTACACATCCGGTGCATCTTGCTGAAATTTTCAGTAGCTGAGTTTACAACAATTATACGTACGCTGTAAATTTTGTATTTAAATTAATTGAGCAGTTTTGGAGATAATCATGTTTTGATGACGTCATGTTGGTGAAAAACGATAAATATTTTAGAAAAAATAGTAGAAAACAGAGTTTTTAAGCAAATTGCAAACGCAATTCAGCAAAGCTACAAAATGTCAATTTCTTTAAAATGGCTATCTCGGATTTTCAAATTTTGGGTTTTTGACCCCTAAAATGGAAAAAGTTATCTTAAAAAAGAAAAACACAAAATCACAATTTTCAAAGATGTTAGAAAAAACGGAATATTTGTGAGATAATTGAGTATGGACAATACCTAAGCCAAATTTCAAAGCAATATCTCTACTTTTGACTGAATGATGGCTCCCTAAGTGAAAGAAACTCATGACGTCATTTTTCTAAATAACTTTTTTGACTTTTTTTTGACAAGATACGAACAAATCGTTACATTTTCTGTATTTCTGAGACAAAACTGGTCTACGAACATGTCTTTTTATTTACATTTATCAGTTTCTAATTTTGAGGTTATCTGACAGACCAAATCGCTGTTCTGGACGTGGTCGGTCCGATGTCATTCACATGACCTGGAAGGTCACCCGGCTGGAGAGTCTTTGCAGTCAAGACAACTTGTAGATAGGGGTTTTCCAACACGGGCTACAACACTGCTATCTCAGTTCAAAACCCATGTTGAAGGTGAACTATTTCCTTTAATTAGGTACATACATTCTAAGGTGCAATTTTCTGCGATACAGTAATTCTCTGGTCGTGGTGAATTCCGACGCAGAATCTCTTCGGTCGTGGTGAACTCCGGTGCAGTATCTACCCAGTTCGTGCACTCCGGTGCAGTATCTACCCAGTTCGTGCACTCCGGCGCAGTATCTACCCAGTTCGTGCACTCCGGCGCAGTATTTACTGAGTATTCATCCAGAAAGATCTCTCCCAGCCCTGCTGAAAATTTCATCTATGTTCGTGGTGCAAAATGGCGCAGGATGCAGGGACGGCGCCACCACTTTTTTCATAGGGGGACGGGTCCATTTTTTTATTGCAGAAAATCGAGTTTTGATGCAAATATCAAATAAAAACGCCAAAAGAACAGAAATGAGTCTCTTAACAATGGCCATCTCGGATTTGCGAAATTTGAGCTTTTTGACCCCCAAAAATGAACAAACTGATTTTTTTCTCGGAAAAATGTCCACAAAATTAAAACATTTGAAGATATCAAACAAAAACGTATTATATATCGGAGAACTAAGTATGGACGATACCCAAACTAAATTTCAAATCAATATTTTTATTGACCTTGATCTTTGCTTACAAATTCACTTTTGCTTATGTGGAGATGCATTATACCTTTGAGAGCACTTTGTGCGATAATAGGGTGAAACACACTGTACACACCATACACATGTTTTCTTGAACACGGCTACTGAATGCCAAGTGATGTTGATGCCTGGCATTTTACCTGATGATTGAAGATTAATGTTTTAGGGCCTCGAAACATTCAGTATTAGTGCTTCATTAAAGGGACTGTCCCACCTTCCCAAAAGTTGTCAAACGTACGCCGCTTGTGGTGCAAAATATGAAGTAATTGCTGCCGAACACGATTATGACATGTGTTTCTCGCAAACAGTACTCAATTTGATGAAAACGTTACATTTTAATATTTAGGTTGATGACGTCATATTGAGCTTTAGAGAGTTACACATAAATCCTTTACGCTGCCAAAGTATGGGCACAATTATTTCGATACAATTCTATCGCTTTGCATACAAAACAAACCAAACCAACTACCAAACCATTGAAACGTATCAAATATCTCCAAGGTTCACCTTAAAACAAGTCGACTATCATCACCATTTGGTAAAGAGAGGTGACGTCATCGGCTTTAATCCTATTCCCTGCGGGCGGCCAGAATTACGTTAACCTGCGGGGGGGGGGGGGGGGGGCAGATTCTGCCCCCCTCCAGAGATCTCGAGAACCGCTCGGTCGATTTCGATGGGGAAAACGCCATTCCATGCGTCATGACAAGATCTCTCTTGATGGACCTCGACATTTTTGTTTTGTTCAAAAATGTGGGGCCGGGGGGCAAACAATACGAACATTTTGGGTGTTTTTGAAAGGTCATTGCGGCCATGTGGCTCGACCTATTTTCATGCCCGAAACGATTTTGAGCTTAAATGCAATGGTCTTTAATATATCAGAAGACAAAAAAAAAATCATAGGCGTATTCAGGGAATGTAAAATGGGGGGGGGGGATTTTCTGAGAAAAACAATATGTGCTGTTCGTGATTGTTTGGGATGACATGAACGTCACATGTGGGCATTATATGCTGTAATTGGTTAAATTTGATATATTGCGCATAGGCGGATCCAGGAAAAAACATGGGGGGCACCATGCGCGTAACGCTTTTATCATCTTACTCATTTGAAGTTGGACCTAATTTGATGGTGGGTATCGCCTCCCATTTTTTTTAGGCTGAGTGCGCCTCTGCCCAACAAATATGTACAATCCCAGTATCTATGATGCATATTGCATTGCCATTGTTTCTCACGCATTTATTACACTGCAAACCACGAAGAAAGTATGCACCGCAAAACCGCATTCGTAACACCCTCCCCAAAACAGGACCCTGGAACCGCCTCTGCTGGACCGATTTTGTCAAAATTCTGTCACAACACGTGCGATTGAATTTTGGGAAAAGTCACAAAGTTTCAGGACGCTAGGCTTAATGGTTAGAAGCGGCAAGTGAACAACTACCGGGAGGGGCAGAATCTGCCCCCGCAGGGAATAGGGTTAAGCCCCTATTCAAATACACGTGGGGCTTATTCGTTACAATTGTCAAGACCAAGTTCGAATTTCTTTTCGATTACACCTATGTGGTTGATTTAACTGTTACCCTACTTAATTTCAATGCAAATACAACAACATGGCTATATCAACTCAAAACTAATGTCCCTTTAACCCGCACCCGCTGGGGTATTCAGCCGAACACGCCCCGCTGGAGGGGGGGGGGGGGATTCTGTACCCCTCGTTATCTTTCGAACCAATATTCGCAGCGAGACGTGCAAGGAGGCAATCGAAATCTCGCAATGAGACGCATCTAAAGCATACGATAATTTGTTAAAATAAGGTCACATGTCACAGTCAGGTCAAAGATCAATATTAAGGTATTTGAGTTTTGGGCCATACTTTCCATCCATAGCCTTAGATTGCGACTATTATCGGTCAAACACACTGTACACACCATCCACATTTTAGGCTGAAAACGCACAATTTTCAGCATGGCAGAGTAGTGCATGGTCTCAGGATCGTCATATTTGTAGGTATGCAATGTCACCAAATTTGATTGAGCTTCAACATGGAAAACATTGGCGACACATGAAGGAAATTATATACACGGAGTACATTTTTCCAGCGAAATGCTGCTGGGATAGGGGGTACTGTACCTCGCTATCTGAAGATAGGGGGAGACGCTTCCCCCCCCCCCACGGTGGCGCCGCCCCTGGCAGGATGTATATCCCTTGCGCGCTTCGTGACGTCACAGGCGTCAGCTTTGGTGTATTGCGACACCGTATCGCAATTGTTGCATGCTTGCCATAGTCTTAATGGTGCAGAACTCCTTACTATATGTTGCCACCGCACATTACTGCATGCTAGCATGCACTCCAGTAATGTACGACAACATACATTCCGAGTCATTTGTCAATTGGTAATGACCTCAATGATGCAGGGCAGGTAATGTCTTTGTGAATGCTAATGGAAATAAAGTAAATGCCTTGAACCTTCCCACTAGCAGCCCTCATCAGTTTCTGTAGTGAAGATTTGTCTGAAAGAGGCACTCCATTGCGTGAAGGCTATTGATGACAGTTCCAGGTAGATGTATTTCATAAGTGCACCGTTATTGTTATAGTCTTGAAATAATTACTACATTATGATTATCAGGATGCAGTACTCGCTTTATCTTTGACGCTCCTGACGTGGTCACATTTTTTAGAACTCATGGCGTGCTCCTGGCGTGGCCAATACTTGCAACTTTGGTTTTAAAAAACACCACTAACATTGAAATCATACTTGATTTCCGTTGTCACTACGGATTTCTATCTCTGTAGCAGACACGTAGCCAGGATTTTGTTCAGGGCGCCTCGAAAGGGACTGTCCCCGAGCGTTGAAAGAGCCCCTTCCCAAGTATTGAAAGGGCCAAGCAAAACGAATGGAAAGGCACGTTACAAGGATGGAGAATGCAGTATGACAGGTATGACATGGGCCACACCAACATTTAGGAGTTGGAGTTAGCAAACTGCCATTCAAACTTTGGAACCAGCGACACCAATTTGGAATCAGCTATACGAACTTCTAATATTTCTAGGCTCAAGACCTGGAACTATGAAATCAATTGCGCTGCGGAGCGGCGCGAACATTTTGAGACTTATCATGCCTTGGATATGCATTATCATCAATGCGTCGCATGGTGCGAACCTCTAAAAATATTATTGTGCGCTTAGAAGTGCGGTAAAAAAGTGCTAAAGCGAACTATTTTGCCCAATTATATAAGAAAGTAGCAACATAACACATAAATGCGCCGAGAAACGGCACGATTTTTTAACCCGCATATAATATAATTTGTAGTTAAATTGCGCCGCGGAGCGGCGCTACAATTTTTAGTTTTATTCCCTGGGCAACTGCATTCTTACTGTTGAAAGGACCAGGGTCCCTTCAGATCGTCCAGGGGCCCCTCCGACCTTTGCAACGCCCTTCCGACCTGTTCAGGGACTCATCTGGGATCCGCGAAAAGACATGATGTGAAGTGGGTGATATGGATTAAATACAAAGAGGACTTACTCCACAAGCAAAAATATCCAAATCGGAGCTTTTGGGTATATTGTACCACCCTTCGTCAGCGATTAACAGGCATTCGATAACAGGTCATTGCTCGTCTTAAAGACGAGCAATGACCTGTTACCGAATGCCTCTTAATCGCTGACGAAGGGTGTTACAATATACCCGAAAGCTCCGATTTCTGTTTCTTGTGGAGTAAGTCCTCTTTGTATTTAATCTTCATCTGAGATCTCTACGTGCTTTGGGCACTTCCGGTCTAACCAGGGACCCCTCTAACCTTCCAAGAAGCCCCTCTTGTGTGTCAAGGGCCCATCCGACCTGTTCAGAGGTCTTTCCAACCTGGACAGGGTCGGAAGCAGCTGGACTGGCTGCTTTGTCGCCCTGCCAACATGCTCAGGGGCCTCTCCGACCTGCCCAGGGGCCCCTCCAGTCTGGCTAGGAACTCATCTGGCATGTTCAAGGGCCCTTCCGACTGGCCCAGGGACTCTTTCGGTCTAGCCAGGGACCCCTCTGACTTGCCCAGGAGACCCTCCGATCTGCCCAGCGACTCTTCTAGTCGAACTGCGCTGTCTGCTTTGTCGCCCTGCCGACATGCTCAAGGGGCCCTCCGACCTGCCCTGGGGCCCCTCCGTGCTGGCTAGGGGCCAATTCAGCATGTTCAGGGTCTCTTTTTACCCGCCCAGCGGCCCTTTAGGTGTGGTCAGGGGCCCTCCGATCTGCACAGGGGCCATTTTAATTTTTCAGGGGCCCTCTGGTCTGTCCAGGGGCCCTCCAGCCTTCTAAGGGGCCCTTCCGACCTGGCAAGGGACTGCGCTGGCTGCTTTGTCGCCTTGTCGATATTCTCAAAGGGCCCTATGTCCTGCCCTGGGTCCCTCCGTGATGACTAGGGGCCCATTCGGCATGTCCAGGGCCCTTCTGACCCACCCAGGGACCCTTTCAGTCTGGTCAGGGGCCCCTCTGATATGCACAGGAGTCCTTGGAGCTTCCCAGGGGCATCTGGTCTGTCCAGGGCCCCTCCAGCCTGATCAGGGGCCCTTACGACCTGGCAAGGGACTGTGCTGGATGCTTTGTCACCCTGCCGACATGCTCAGGGGCTTTCGACCTGCCCAGGGGCCCTCTGTGCTGGCTAGGGACCCATTCGACGTGTTCAGGGGGCCCTCTGACCCGCTCAGGGGACCTTTCGGTCTGGCCAGGGGCCCCTCTGACATGCACAGGGCTCTTTTGAACGTCCATGGGGCCCTCTGGTCTTTCACAGAGGGCCCGGGTGGCCTAAAAGGCCTCCGAAGTCCTCTAAACTCTCTATAGACCACGCTTCGCGTGGTCTTCCAACTATTAAAGGGCCGATGATAATGCGCTTCGCGCGGTCTCGTCGGCCCTCCAGGGGGGGGGGGGGCACCGTCACCCCCTAGGATGTCTGCAATTATGCATTCATGTTGTCTGCATAGATATGTAGTAATCGTGGATGACCTCATGAAAATGATATTGAAACAAATGTTCTGTTCGTACGAACAAGCTGGGAACTATGTTCGACTCACGTATCCATGCAATCAAGTCGTTGCGTTTGAATTCATGGGGTCAAACACTAATAGCCATAGGCGTAACCACCTTCCGAAAGTAGGTGGGGACGGAGGCACTTTAAAGTCGATTCTTTCCATACAACGCCCGTCGCTACATAGGCGTAATGTTAAAATCCGAAAATGTTACTGGGGACTGATCCCCAGTGACCCCAGTGGTGGTTACGCGCCTGCCAATAGCGTTGGTGACGTTTAGTGGAATATTCTATTAGACTATTACATTAGCATCATCAATTATATTGCGTATTCCTCCTATGGGCATAGTGCCAAAATTGCATGATTTGTACGCGGCTATCCCATTTCTACACTTTCAAATAGGTTCAGCTACGCCTAAAGGCTCGGCACATAGCGTCGCTGCACACACAGATCGATAGCAAACTGGCCATAACTAATAGCTCCCATTACACTAGCCGTGGAGCGGAGTCATTTCGGAAAGTGTAGAGCGCGGCATGCTGATGTACGGGAACATTAGGCCCAGGGGCGGTGCCCTGATGATGGATGGCTGAGTCGGCCATTACATTCCACTGGTACCAGTTGGCATGAAGTCTACTGGAAGTAGTCGATATGCCGAGCTACCACTTGACCAGACTAGCCTGGCTTGACCACTGGTTTCCACAGTTGACCTTGACCTTGCCGATCATGACCAGCAGCCGGCTGAACTGACCTGACCTGACCCTGGTTTCCACAGTTGAGCTTGTCAGCTGATTGGCGGCTGGACAGCGGCAGCGGCTGACCTGACCTGAGGTCATCATGGGCTGCTGCGGCGCCGCCACCCGGGTAGAGACCCTGGGGAAGGATGGAGCCCCTGTGGAGCTGCCCATTAAGGAACGCTCCATCCGAGACCTGCCCTGCCTCATCATCTTCATACTGTTCCTGGTCGGCGGGGTAAGACGGCAACGGGGACTGGGCAGAACTGGGCAAAACACGCTGTGATAATTTGCACTGCCGTAGCCATAAGTTTCTGAGGTATTTCCCAGGTAACGCAGTTTCATATCGTGATTTTAATACATTAAGCAGCAGAGTAGCCAAGAGTTTAACTAGTCTGAGAAAGTTGGTCAATTCATAACAAGAGATATGTTTCCTCGTTTATATTTTTGCTTTGGTCAGAGTTGCCGTTACTCACACGTTCTTGCTCTGTGTTCGTTGTCATATGACCCAGTTCGTGTGTGGTTGTTTTGTGTGTGTGTGTGTGTGTGTGTGTGTGTGTGTGTGTGTGTGTGTGTGTGTGTGTGTGTGTGTGTGTGTGTGTGTGTGTGTGTGTGTGTGTGTGTGTGTGTGTGTGTGTGTGTGTGTGTGTGTGTGTGTGTGTGTGTGTGTGTGTGTGTGTGTGTGTGTGTGTGTGTGTGTGTGTGTGTGTGTGTGTGTGTGTGTGTGTGTGTGTGTGTGTGTGTGTGTGTGTGTGTGTGTGTGTGTGTGTGTGTGTGTGTGTGTGTGTGTGTGTGTGTGTGTGTGTGTGTGTGTGTGTGTGTGTGTGTGTGTGTGTGTGTGTGTGTGTGTGTGTGTGTGTGTGTGTGTGTGTGTGTGTGTGTGTGTGTGTGTGTGTGTGTGTGTGTGTGTGTGTGTGTGTGTGTGTGTGTGTGTGTGTGTGTGTGTGTGTGTGTGTGTGTGTGTGTGTGTGTGTGTGTGTGTGTGTGTGTGTGTGTGTGTGTGTGTGTGTGTGTGTGTGTGTGTGTGTGTGTGTGTGTGTGTGTGTGTGTGTGTGTGTGTGTGTGTGTGTGTGTGTGTGTGTGTGTGTGTGTGTGTGTGTGTGTGTGTGTGTGTGTGTGTGTGTGTGTGTGTGTGTGTGTGTGTGTGTGTGTGTGTGTGTGTGTGTGTGTGTGTGTGTGTGTGTGTGTGTGTGTGTGTGTGTGTGTGTGTGTGTGTGTGTGTGTGTGTGTGTGTGTGTGTGTGTGTGTGTGTGTGTGTGTGTGTGTGTGTGTGTGTGTGTGTGTGTGTGTGTGTGTGTGTGTGTGTGTGTGTGTGTGTGTGTGTGTGTGTGTGTGTGTGTGTGTGTGTGTGTGTGTGTGTGTGTGTGTGTGTGTGTGTGTGTGTGTGTGTGTGTGTGTGTGTGTGTGTGTGTGTGTGTGTGTGTGTGTGTGTGTGTGTGTGTGTGTGTGTGTGTGTGTGTGTGTGTGTGTGTGTGTGTGTGTGTGTGTGTGTGTGTGTGTGTGTGTGTGTGTGTGTGTGTGTGTGTGTGTGTGTGTGTGTGTGTGTGTGTGTGTGTGTGTGTGTGTGTGTGTGTGTGTGTGTGTGTGTGTGTGTGTGTGTGTGTGTGTGTGTGTGTGTGTGTGTGTGTGTGTGTGTGTGTGTGTGTGTGTGTGTGTGTGTGTGTGTGTGTGTGTGTGTGTGTGTGTGTGTGTGTGTGTGTGTGTGTGTGTGTGTATGCCGTCAGCTTCTGGGTATGTGCGTGGCGCTGTCAGAAGGCAGTCTGAAGCGAGTCCTCAACGGCTACGACAACTACGGCAACGTGTGCGGCATGAAGAACGAGCCCATCGACAAGGTCTCCGAAAGTGGCAAGGATTTCTCTAACAAAGGGTGAGGGTTTAACTATATATGGGCCGAATCATATAACCCGACCTGAATAACGGTCTGTTACATGTCGGGAGGTAGTTGTTTACCAATTATCTAGACTGTAAGAGGCTGAAGAAGATACGATGCGCCAAATCTCCATTTGCTTTTTCCTTTGTGATTGCTTTAATTATATGCAACTTGAATTTCAGTAGTATGACAATCATTTGTGGAAGCAAGACTAAACAAAGAAATGCATTAGTCAGTAATATTTAACTAGCGCTGTCAGAATCTACATAGAACGGAATTTATTAAGTATCCTACTTACGAGTTCCACATTTTCAGAATTCTGTTGATCTCCAACGATTTTGTCGTTGGTGCCGAGGCTTTCTTTGACTACGGGCCGAATCCGTTTCACCTGGCCAAACGAACGTGTGGCGACGAGTGTCCAAGCGGCAATGGGTGAGTTTTCGGCTATAATTCTACCCAGGTTTAGTGATGTAGCGTACGCAGTTTAATACTTCTGCCCATGATCGATGTACTTTATTGTCGCCGAAAACATTCTAAATGAAATGACTAATAATCTGTACCTATAACTTTCTTTATCCTTATTTACTATATTTGCTGTCCACCGTCTTCCTCCTCTCTGTGTTTTCAGGAAGCGCGTCATCAACTACTGCTTCCTGTCCGGGGCTGCTGCCTCCAGCAACAGTTCTTCGGACACTGATCCCGCCAGCAGCACCAGCGTGATGAACGCCTCGTCAATGTTCGAGGGGATCTCTCGTGACCTGCAGGCGGCCTGGCCCGAACTGCTCGGCATCTGTGCCATCGCTCTCGGTGGGTGACCATCGGTGACCGCGGCTATGGGCTGTCCAGCGGTGACCGCGGCTATGGGCTGTCCAGCGGTGACCGCGGCTATGGGCTGTCCAGCGGTGACCGCGGCTATGGGCTGTCCAGCGGTGACCGTGGCTATGGGCTGTCCAGCGGTGACCGTGGCTATGGGCTGTCCAGCGGTGACCGTGGCTGTCCAGCGGTGACCGCGGCTATGGGCTGTCCAGCGGTGACCGCGGCTATGGGCTGTCCAGCGGTGACCGCGGCTATGGGCTGTCCAGCGGTGACCGTGGCTATGGGCCGTCCAGCGGTGACCGTGGCTATGGGCTGTCCAGCGGTGACCGTGGCTATGGGCTGTCCAGCGGTGACCGTGGCTATGGGCTGTCCAGCGGTGACCGTGGCTATGGGCTGTCCAGCGGTGACCGTGGCTGTCCAGCGGTGACCGCGGCTATGGGCTGTCCAGCGGTGACCGTGGCTATGGGCCGTCCAGCGGTGACCGTGGCTATGGGCTGTCCAGCGGTGACCGCGGCTATGGGCTGTCCAGCGGTGACCGCGGCTATGGGCTGTCCAGCGGTGACCGCGGCTATGGGCTGTCCAGCAGCACCGAAATAAATGACAAATAACGTGTAATGAATAGTAAGTTGTGCAATTGATTGATGTCCGTGCCATACTTGCGTCATCGATGCCTGTGCATTGTTCAGTGCTCCTGCCGTAAACATGTCATTGGCATGTGGTGTGGTGTCGTCAGGTCATTGTTGGTGCGTCCTGGTGTTGCAGCCCTGTCGGTGGTGATGCTGGTGATTCTGAGGTTCCTGGCATGGCTCATTGTCTATCTGGTGGTGGCAATAGTGATCATTGGTGCCCTGGCTCTCACTGGCTTCCTCTGGTGAGTCCAACACGCTCTGGGGTTATGCGTGAAATGAACGATGTAGCGGTGGTGTGGTTCTGCTTAAAGGGAAATAATGACCTTGTGAATTTATTTATCTGCATTATTTGATTACACATGTACGGTATAAAATTGATCGCATCTCAATTTAAAAGTGAAATAACAACTTTTTTTATTTCGAAAATTACATTTTGGGACGTTAAATATATGCACTTACATATGAAGACGAACAGTATGATCCATCACTAAGTGTGATTTGGATGTTGATTTGTAAACAAGTCATAGTGCCAGAAATGAAGTAGGTGCGCCAAGAAGCGTGTCAACGTCCCTGATTGGACAATGAAACAAATCGCTTAATCGTCGACACTAAATAGGTGGCCGTTGGGTGCATAAGTGAACTTCCGATTTCATAGAAATTTTTCATTGTTTCATGATTTTTTTTTAATGATAAGCTTAAGCCTATAGGGTTATATACAGCCAGAGATAAAACACAACAAAATTCCTAATGTTGAAAATACATGAACCAATTACAACAAAAAAATAAGGGTCGCAACCACGAACTAGGCCGTCATTGGGTGCATAAGTAAAAGGGAATATAACATCTTGGGGAAAGTACGTGTAATGATAGAAAAGAGTGTACTGATTACGGTTCTGGGATTCGTTTTTGCGAGAGAAAAATACCAATTTGTCATAGTAGCCGTTTTCACGAAGGATTAGTTTTGGTATAGAAGTCTTAGTATATTATACATTCCAAGAAATAAATGACTGATTTAAGCGATATTATCACTATTCAATAGTTATAGAAACATGTATTGAGCTCATAACAAGTTATGATACAAAATTTGCCGTATTTAAAGAACATATGCGTCTATATTTTTTAGAGTCCATTCGTTCAGTTTAGCATACCGTCATACTAGTTACTAAATCTTGCAGCGTCATAGATTACAGGTCTGTCTGCGCATGTACATTGATGGGCCAGCATCGATTCGCCGCCGCTTGCGACCCGCGTGCCGCGTGCACATAGCCAAAGCCAAGCCACACAGGCCGCCTGCCGGATTGGGCCGGATTGGGCGAGTCCATTGCGGCCAATAGCGTCACACGACACATTATTTTCTGGACCGTTCTGACAAGTTTCAGTCGGTGGAGATCTGGAAGTTTTGGTATAGAAGTCTTAGTTCACAACTGACCTATCAATGCCTATCTTGCTAATTATCACCAAACCGCATTTTTTCCAACGTATTATATTCTTACCGACATATTACACAATTCTGAGGGACATTTCAAACAAAAAAATTGCATGCAAAAGTTGTGTAGTTAAGGAATGGATCGTCGAACTAAGACTTCTATACCAAAACTTCTCAGATAATTCTATTTTCTTTTCAGCGCAATACTCATTCGTGAAAACGGCTAATTTGCAAAATATTCATATTTTTACATGTGACGTCACAATAATCTTGCGTCACCAAAATGGATTGTGACGTCATACCGGCAAAAGTATATCCTTGAATCAGAATATGTAAACAACACTAACAACAGGTAACAAACTCGTTCGCAGGGCAATTTGTGATAATTTGAATGAACAAATATTCATATTTTTACATGCGTGAAATGTGAGTGTTTGCACAATGGCGTTGCATGAGTGGAGTTGGAGTGGCGTTGCGTGAACCTGAAGTCACATACCCATAAATGTGCACGTGCATAAATCAATGTGTTATACCCATCATGTGTTTATGTGTGTACTTAAATATGTGGATGTGCTTCTACTGCAGCGAACATTGCAGCTACCGGTACGAACCACCCATCAAAAGATGTGCCTTTTCAAGACGAGTGTCGGCATTATTTTCAATTGGAAATCCAAGGAAAATTGACAAAGTATGCCCAAAAATATGTCTACATAGGTCATCATCAACTTTACGCAAGGCAAAGTCAAGCAAAAACAAACCTTGTCAAAATTGAATCAATATATTGCAGGTACCGCGACGAGCCGCCCATAAAAATGCGTCTTTTCACGAAGCATCTTTGGGTATTTTTTAATTGGAAATCGGTTAAAAATGAAACACATTATTTGAAGTCACATGATGTTTCAGATTTGTCGTGTTTGCCTTTGACCACAACAGCGGCGATAGCGGAATCTAGACGAATCAGCTTCGTGAAACGGATTTTGAACCAATGGCTACGCCAGACGAGGAACGAGCCTCCCTTGCAATTCTGTTGCCAAACACATGCTACGTTTCGGTGGCTGTCGGTTCAAATAGCGAAAACGAAGTGCGGCAGAAATCACAGTGGAGTAGTGATGACGTATGCGAAACGTCACGAGATTTGTCCATTTAAAATCAAACCAAATATACCCAACGGGTTTTGCGTTGAAACTTAGCAACTAGGGTCTAGGTCGTTTTGGAAGGAAAAATTCAGATTTGAAGATTTCTCAGTATGCCCGACAATCTGGGTATCTCAGTTAAAAATTAATGTTAAAGGTGTTATATCCCATTTAACTGCTAATTTGGCTGCCTTATTATTCAATGTTTGTTGATTTTTAAGGACAGTAGGGCACACAATCACGATAAACAGAATGGAAGGCATATTTTCCATATCATTTCGTCAAAAAGCAATACCGGATTTTGGTGAACACCGAAAATTGTTACCAAGTACTAGAGAGTACCTACCGGTCGTTAAACGCCCCCCACCCCCTGGGTATCTTCCGAACCAATAATCGCAGCGAGACGCGCAAGGCAGCAATCGACAACTCTCAATGAGACAAATCTAAAGCATACCAAAAAATGTCAAAGTGAGGTCATATGTCAGGTCACGGTCAGACTTCAAGCTGCCATGGTGGAAGTTTTTGTTTACCAACTGCTTACCAACTGGCTTACCAACGTAGCTATACAAGTTTAAAGGGACTAGTTCACCTTTGACATGGGGTTTTGAACTGAGATAGCAGATTTGTAGAGCAGATTGAAAAACTGGGTGTGGTGAAATAATTACCTCGCTACGCTATGTAATTTCGACACAGAACGTATCGACACAGGACGACGATCTACTACCACGACACATGTCGTGGCAGGGGGGTGTCATGCCTATCTCTGTAACGTGTCCACCCCGTCCAATGACGTCACGGTTCGATGACGTCACAGTCACGCTTTCCACCAATGGGGTGGCCGAATCGGGAGCGTTTGAGACCGGGGCGGCCGCCATGTTTGCGTACAGGGGCGGGCCTTGACCTTATATGGGCATGGACCTCCTACTTTTGCATGCCTCGGTTTGACATCGCCTAGCGGCTCACCCTTGCAATTTAGGAGAAAATGACCGAAAAACGAGCTGTAGAGGACATTTCAATCTATCATGTAGCGCTTAATTCATCCCGCTGGCACCTAAGGTATGCAAATGGTAGGACACGAAAGTAGGTCAATTTAACACTATTTGAATAGGGAGCGTGTGACGTCACGTGCCTCTGACGTCACCCCCATTTGTATTTGACGTTGGACCCCATCCACGCCGAAGCGGGCTATTCCGGAGCCACATACAAGCATGGACAACACGAATGGTACACTCATCCTAATATAAAATGAAGACAGTTTCACTACAGCACATACTCCCATACAGCACATACTTCAATACTCTCACATACACATTACATCACATACACTGCAATGCTCTCACACGCACATTACGTTATATACATCAGGCTACTCTGGTTGAGGCATGTTCTGTATCGCTCTTTTGAATGCGGGCATGGCTGAGTGACGTGTCGCTAAAGGCAGCTCATTGTAATTTTGCACAACATGATATAGAAATCGGCGCTTGCCAGCCTCTGTCCTCACGCGTGGAAGGACCAGGTCAGAGTTCTGTCGCGTAGAGCGGGAGCGGAGATCAGAATTGACATGAAGCTGGGAAGCAAGAGCCTGTGGTTCCCCGGTGTTTCGAGTTTTGTGTAGTAGATTTAGGGAGTGCTGTCTGTATAGCTGCTGGGCAGTGGGCCAGCCAAGCTCAGCTCGCACGTCAGAGATGTGATCAAATTTACGTTTGCCAGATATGACACGAAGGGCAAAATTTAGAATTTTGTCAAGGCGTTGTATGTTCCTCTGCGAGCCATTGCCAAATACTGCTAAACAGTACCGAACGTGTGAAACGACCAAGGCATTTACAAGAAGTGGCAACAGCTCGCGGGGGATGCTGTGCCGCACGTGCGATAGCCCAATGAGGATACCACTACATTTTTTTACCAGGGAAGACACGTGTGAGTCCCATGTGAAGTGCTTATCAAACAGAACACCTAAATTTTTGACGTATGGGCTCTCTTGTACTATGTCTTCGCGGAACTGAACAGCAACAGGGTAAAGGTCGCGACAATTTTGGCGGGATCCGAACGCTATTAATTCGGTCTTGCTTGTATTTACTTTGAGACCATGAGAGTGAAACCAGGTATCAAGTGCACTCAGGGTGTCCTCCAATTTACTGACCAGATCATTGAGTTGGTGTTTTTTGCCGGATAACAAAATTTGAGTGTCATCAGCGTACTGGACCACATGAGCATCCCCGCGAACAGGCACATATCGTTAGCGAATATTCGAAAAAGTAAAGGCCCAAGAGACGAGCCTTGAAAAACTCCGATAGAGTTGGGGAGAGGCCTGGAGAAATGAAGGTTCCCACTCCCATCAGCCGTACAGACAGACTGAGTGTGACCGCAGAGGTATGATGTAAACCAGGTGGGATCGATGTTATATGTACGTAGTTTAGAGAGGAGCATAGAATGGTCGATGACATCGAAGCACTTGGATAAATCGAGGAGACAGAGAAGGGTGAGTTCCTGGTGGTCAATAGCCGAGAGGATGTGATCAGAAACAGTCAGAAGGGCGGTCTCAGTAGAGAGCAGGGAGCGGAACCCGTGCTGGGATGAGGAGAACAGGTGGTTATCCGACATGTATGAGTAAAGCTGACGTTGCACAATACGCTCAATGAGCTTTGGGAAGGCAGATACAATGGAGATAGGGCGAAAATTGGAAGCTTCGGACTGGCTGCCGGCTTTGTGTATTGGATGAATAATGGAATGTTTCCAGGGCGCTGGGTATTCGCCGGAAGATAGGCTAGTATTGATGATATGGAGTAAAACGGAGCCGATAGCAGCAAAGCAAAGCTTTATTACCTGAATAGAGATGCCGTCAGCACCACAGGCCCCTGAATTTTTCATTGAGTTGAGGAAGGACCGGAGAGCGGACAGAGAGATAGGCTGTAGTTTGAAGGCACATGTGCCTTCAAACTACAGTATGAGTAAAGCTGACGTTGCACAATACGCTCAATGAGCTTTGGGAAGGCAGATACAATGGAGATAGGGCGAAAATTGGAAGCTTCGGACTGGCTGCCGGCTTTGTGTATTGGATGAATAATGGAATGTTTCCAGGGCGCTGGGTATTCGCCGGAAGATAGGCTAGTATTGATGATATGGAGTAAAACGGAGCCGATAGCAGCAAAGCAAAGCTTTATTACCTGAATAGAGATGCCGTCAGCACCACAGGCCCCTGAATTTTTCATTGAGTTGAGGAAGGACCGGAGAGCGGACAGAGAGATAGGCTGTAGTTTGAAGGCACATGTGCCGACACGAGGTAGACGGACAGGGAGAGAGGGGGCTCACCCCTGGCCCGGACCTCACTCGCAACCCGGGGACCAACGCCCACAAAGTACTGGTTTAGCTCGTCAGGGGTGGCCTCTGGCACGATGCGGTCGGCAGACTTCTTGCCCGCTATGATTTGACGTACATTCCGAAATATGGTGGTAGGACCCAGCTCACGCACTCTCCTGGCGATGTCCTGCCTTGTGTCGTGACGAATGGCAGAACGGACCTGTTGGACGGGTCTACCTAGTATCTAGGGCCTTGATGTCGTGGTAGTAGATCTGGGCACGGAACAGCTTCTGCTAAAAGGGACCCTTTTAGAAGACGCTGTTCGGCTGTTACGTGCCCCAATCGGGACACGAAACTTGAAACTCTTCGACGGATATCGATCTATCGTCCAAACAAATGCCATATTCGTTTTTTCAGTTCGAAATACTCCGTATAGCCAAATTTCAAGACAACTTTCAAGGTGACTCTTTAATTGGGCCAGGCACCTAAGTACGTGGCCGACTTTTAAACCAGGTGCACCAGGCACCGCGTCCATTTACGAACATTGTGGCATCTTTACACAATCTTGTTGGTACTCCATTATGTCATGACTAATTGACATGTTTAACGGTATTACTAGCAATGACAACATTTCGCGCTCTACCGAAGGTATCAGCACTTCGACTACAAGAGCGAAGCGGATAAATCATACGAACCTGTCAAGACAATCCGGAATGGACAGGCCCAAGCCTTTCTCATCTACGCCATCATCGCGAGCATCTTCACGGTAGGAACATGTATTACCACGTAATTTCTCATTTCCTATACACCGCCGGCCTCCTTGAACAGCCAAGAAATGGGATGTTTCGATCACTTGAATTAAAATATTTGATGCCATCACATTATTGATCTGCGTATTACACATGAGACAGGTATTGCTGGCGAGGCTGATAGGAGTAAAACACTCTCAGTTACTCTTCCGTCAATATCGTAGGATACAGCCCGTGCGAACTGAATTATTTTCACTGTCCTCTGTCCTAGCAAGCTCCTGTAAGACTTTTATGTGGAATGTAATGCAGTTATTGGGTCAGGTTCTCAGCAATTAGTACCATGTTGAACCTGTCCATCGAACCCTGACTTATTGGCATTTGAGCTTACAACTGAGGTAACATCTGTTTGACTGCTGGACCTGATCTGTGCTGTCTGAAGCTGCTGCTGCTGATCGTGCTGTTCATTATGAGAAAGCGCATCAAGCTGGTGACTGCACTGTTCAAGGAGGCCGGCAGGGCCATCCAGGCTATGCCAATCCTCCTGCTACAGCCCATGATTGTGAGTACCTACTGTCTTCTGCTAACGCCTTCTGATTTTCGACATTTCAATAAAGCCGTATCGTAACCTTGCGTGTCAACACTTTTAACTGGTGTGTAAACGTTTTATTTATGGTTGTGGTTGCTGTTATTATTGCTCCTTTCACCATTTTTCCGAACAAATTACTTTGCATTGAACAAAAATAAATTTTAATGCAGATACACAACGCGGAAATTAAAAGAAATGGGATGTTTCGATCACTTGAATTAAAATATTTGATGCCATCACATTATTGATCTACGTATTACACATGAGACAGGTATTGCTGGCGAGGCTGATAGGAGTAAAACACTCTCAGTTACTCTTCCGTCAATATCGTAGGATACAGCCCGTGCAGGATCAGCTAGCCGCACAGTTACCCAGCCCATGTCACTGCCATCACTTCAAAGCGCAGCGCCGCACCGCTGACCATGTCGTGACACCGGTCGAGGCCGCCACCTCACTCAAACGTAACGACGCTGGTAACCGGGCGGCAGGTAACAACAGACGATAGAGGGGTAACCCCGACCATGGGGAGGGGAGGGGAGGGGAGGGGGGGGGGGGCGGTGACGCAATCAGTGACGCACAGACGGGTCAAGTGACCCGTCAATAACGCCGGCAGGAATGCTCGGGTTCAGATACCGTTTCCAAAATATCCACTGGGGTATGTTTCGTCACCTGTGGACAGTTTTCACAGACACGTTGCTGGAACACATGACGCGCCGAATGCATCGATTTGGTACGAAAGGTTCCATTGAAAGCGTCACTGTCGAGATTGTCGTCGTAGGAATTTAGTTAGTCACACTCATGTCATTGGCATCTGACACAATGGAATTGTCACATCTGGTGAAGTTAATGAAGTGCGAATTGGTATAACAGCGTCACAGTTTGTCAGATCCTGGTCATCAGCACATGAGACATGGGCAGCTGAATTCAAATTCAAATTCAAAGCACAAATTTAGGCTATAATTCTTTTCAACATTGACAGTGGTGGTAGACGATCACATTTGTCTGGGGAACATTCTTGAATGGACACACGTCGTTTCATTTAACTTCTATCGATAACAAGTGGGTCAGTCCTTATACACAAGATACATTTACTGTTATCCCAGACCCCATTATTGGTCTATTGCATGCCGTTTAAAAGGAATGTGGGCGGGAGGTGGTATTGATGTCTCAGTTAATGACGAATTCAAAGCCAAAGAAATGTCCTCTCAAGACACATTCTTACAAAGGTACCTTGCGTCAGCATTTGGTGACAACACATCACATTTCAATTAGTTTTACGCCTCGTGCCTCGCTTAAGTCGATTAATTCGTTAATTAGGCTCCTAGAAATAGCCAGCATAAATGGCAGACAGTGACAGTATCGATGTAGTATATTGAAGTCAGAAATATATTTTAACAACAGCCGGTATTATGCTTTCATGCTGCACATATGCACGAGCAGTCAAAGCAATCGTCTTGCTACCCAAGACCTCGATTCCGAACGCAGGCGTTAGACATTGTTGAACATCTATTGATTTGGGCATGCTATTCCACTGGAGCATCACTCTCTGTGTCCACCCTGCCGCACTGACAAGAACAGTAAACCACCCTGCCGTCGGTCTTTGGAGGAGTTCAGCAGGCGGTCTCCTATCTCCTCCTGTCTCCTGTCTCGTCTCCTGTCTCCTGTCTCCTGTATCGTCTCCTGTCTCCTCCTGTCTCCTGTCTCGTCTCCTGTCTCCTGTCTCCTGTATCGTCTCCTGTCTCCTCCTGTCTCCTGTCTCGTCTCCTGTCTCCTGTCTCCTGTATCGTCTCCTGTCTCCTCCTGTCTCCTGTCTCGTCTCCTGTCTCCTGTCTCGTCTCCTGTCTCCTGTCTCGTCTCCTGTCTCCTGTCTCGTCTCCTGTCTCCTGTCTTGTCTCCTGTCTCCTGTCTCGTCCCCTGTCTCGCCTGCTGCCTCCTGTCTCCTGTCTCCTGTCTCGTCTGCTGCCTCATGTCTCCTGTCTCGTCTCCTGTCTCCTGTCTCCTGTCTCGTCTCCTGTCTCCTGTCTCCTGTCTCGTCTCCTGTCTCCTGTCTCCTGTCTCCTGTCTCCTGTCTCCTGTCTCCTGTCTCCTCCTGTATCCTGGCTCGTCTCCTGTCCCCTGTGTCGTCTCCTGTCTCGTCTCCTGTCTCCTGTCTCGTCTCCTGTCTCGTATCCTGTCTCCTGTCTCCTCCTGTCTCCTGTCTCGTCTCCTGTCTCCTGTCTCCTGTCTCCTCCTGTCTCCTGTCTCGTCTCCTGTCTCCTGTCTCCTGTCTCGTCTCCTGTCTCCTATCTCCTACTGTCTCCTGTCTCGTCTCCTGTCTCCTGTCTCCTCCTGTCTCCTGTCTCCTGTCTTGTCTCCTGTCTCCTTATGTCTCCTGTCTCCTGTCTCCTGTCTCCTGTCTCCTGTCTCCTCCTGTCTCCTCCTGTCTCCTGTCTCTTGTCTCCTGTCTCGTCTCCTGTCTCCTCCTGTCTCCTGTCTCGTCTCCTGCATCTCGGTCTCGTCTCCTGTCTCCTGTCTCCTCATGTATCCTGTCTCGTCTCCTGTCTCCTGTCTCCTGTCTCCTCCTGTCTCCTCCTGTCTCATCTTGTATCCTGTCTCGTCTCCTGTCCCCTGTGTCGTCTCCTGTCTCGTCTTCTGTCTCCTGTCTCGTCTCCTGTCTCGTCTCCTGTCTCGTCTCCTGTCTCGTCTCCTGTCTCCTGTCTTGTATCCTGTCTCCTGTCTCCTCCTGTCCCCTGTGTCGTCTCCTGTCTAGTCTCCTGTCTCCTGTCTCGTCTCCTGTATCGTCTCATGTCTCCTCCTGTCTCCTATCTCGTCTCCTGTCTCCTGTCTCCTGTCTCCTGTCTCGTCTCCTGTCTCCTCCTGTCTCCTGTATTTTGTCTCCTGTCTCGTCTCCTGTCTCCTCCTGTCTCCTGTCTCCTGTCTCCTGTCTCCTGTCTCCTGTCTCGTCTCCTGTCTCCTCCTGTCTCCTGTCTCTTGTATCATGTCTCGTCTCCTGTCTCCTCCTGTCTCCTGTCTCCTGTCTCATGTCTCGTCTCCTGTCTCCTCCTGTCTCATGTCTCGTTTCCTGTATCCTCCTGTCTCCTGTCTCGTCTCCTGTCTCCCGTCTCGTCTCCTGTCTCCTGTCTCGTCTCCTGTCTCCTCCTGCCTCCTGTCTCCTCCTGTCTCCTTCTGTCCCCTGTCTCGTCTCCTGCATCTCGGTCTCTGGTCACAACATCGCCGGTTTCCAGCTGGCTGCCTCCAGCTGACTGAGCAGTTGTCAGGGTCCCACTGTCGCGTGACGTCCTCTTAAACCGGGTCAAGGGCCACCAGTGTCGCTGCACGCCACACACGCCATAGAGTATACCACACGCACGGAAACGCGTCCCACCGACTGGAAATAACAAGCCAATATTCTGAAACGCTTAGGGAACTTTTGCTGCAGAATAGCGCCTGGCAAGTTCTCCAGGATGCACCGTACTAGACTATTGCCGACATTGTTGTGTGTATTTGTATATACGTATGTATGCACGTATGTACGTATGTACTATATGTATGCACTTAATGGTACCCTGAAACGATTCTTACATAATATTCCGTCGCGAATGCTGCATGATACCCTGAAGCGAATCGTGAAACGAAGCGAACCTGAAATCACGACCCTGAGAAGTTAAGGCTCAGTTAAGATGAACTTGGATCTCGACGCCTTTGCCGCGAAATATATATCCGATTGTTATGCATACCCGTGTGTACCAACCCGTTCACATCGGACGCAGTTGGTTTTGCAAATGCAGTCAGTTAGTGCTTAGGCACGCAGAAAGCACATTCTGAGTCCGGGGTGAATCCATCACTAGAAATTACTTTCTCTTATCAGAAGCAAGGGAGCTCATATAAATACCTTTAATGTTGTATATTAACTTCGCCTTCCAAAATTAACTATTCAGCTATGAAGGTTGAGTTGATGTGGCCTTATTAGCACGTGCTCGTCACGTGAATTTTCCGAGGGTATAATGTGACTAGCTGACTTGTTTTCATACCTAAATTACAGAACAGTGAAACGATTCGTCCTTGATACCAGGAGTTGTTGTCGCAGCTTTCACTTTCAACACTGCCTTCTGTCCATCATGTCTACTTTTTGCAGTGTGCACTATGCTATCGTGACTTCCAATGACTGTGGTGCCACCTCCGCCCCTACGACCTTCTTGTCAATGACGTCTCTGAAACATCGACCTTGGTGTGCCTTTGCCAGACGTTCCTGATCCTGGCCATCACCCTCTGTGTTTGGCTGGTCGTCGCGCTGGCGATCGAGTCGATGGGCACACCCGTGCCCGGCAAGCATTCGGGCTATGTCAAGTTCCACAGCACCGCTGCAATGAGCGTGAGTGCAGACAGAGTTTGAGGTCAGCACAAAGCGACTTACGCTATTTATTTATTTATTTATTGCAGATGTTTGTGGTATCCAATTGGCTGTTAGTCCACAGCGTCATACATAGTGTGCTGCCGTAGTCAAAACTCATACACTCATACACTAGCACACAATTTTCAGGTAAAAACACATACGATGGCGCCTAATAAAACCGCTGATTAAAGAGCGATTCGTAAACGAGTCGGCACCTAAGCCGTTACACAGCGATACAAAACGCACACCGTTATGTCTGCTGATATTAAAGCTCCGACATCAATATGTCCTTCACACACTTCTTGAAGGAACTGGCGCTCATGTTCCCACGGACATTGCTGTCAAGCTCATTCCATTTACGCACGGCGAGGACAGGCACAGTCATCATGGTCGCCTCCAAGCGGCAACGGTATGTCTCCAATATCCCGGCAGTGGTTGATCGTGTCGTTCGCTTGGATACATCGGCTCGGTAAGATATATCTTTAAGGCGCTGTGCCCCCTGCTCTTGGTGTACCATCGAATGTACAAGCACAGCGTCTCTGTGCTCAACTATTGTGCTCAATGGCATCCATCCAAGCTCCCGTCGTGCGGTTGAGATGTGTTCATGACGATGTTTTCTGGTCACGATCCGAGTTGCGAAGTTTATGTCTATGTCGCTGCTGGTGGCGCTGCTGCTGTGTAGGTGGTGGCCAAGCCGGCAGACAGTACGTGATATGTGGAAAGACGAGCGACTGAATGAGGTGTACCAATGTTTTCCGCGGAAGGGTGTCTCTGAGTTTGCTGATCTTTAGAAGGCTACCGTAGCAACGCTTCGTCACTTTACTGACCTGCCGCTGCATGTTCAGTTACGGGTCCAAAAACACGCCAATAATTGTGATGCTTTGTGCTGGTTTCAAGTTCACACCGTCGAAACAGACCGATAAATTGGAAGTTTTTTTTGACCGACGATGCAGTTCCGAAAAAAATATCAGTTCAGTTCCTGAGGGGTTCACTTTTAGACGATTGGAAGTGAACCATGCAGAAGCTCAGTCAGATCCGCCTCCACGGTGAGACGCAGCTCAGCCAGATCGTCCGGCGTGGGCCGTGCGCTGTGGATGATTTGTGAGTCATCTGCGTATGATACAACAGATGCATGGCGCGACAGATGGCATGACAGGTCGTTGGTAAAAATGTTGAACATAATCGGGCCGAGGATGCTGCCTTGGACCACTCCAAAAGTCACTTCCGTGGTAATGCTGCCCTCTACTGACTGTGTTCGGCCGGTAAAATTAAAAATAGTCTAAGAACCAATAGTCGAAATGCCGTACCAACTTATCTTTTTGAACATCTCATTTCGGTCTACGCAGTCAAACGCCTTCGACAAATCACAGGTGGTTAAACACGTCACTCGCCCCTCATCCCTGTGAGCAGATATCGCACTAACAACATCGACCGCAGCACTCTCCGTGGAATGGTTAGATCTGTACGCATATTGCGTCTGCGACATGATGCGATTTTCAGTTAAGTAACTACTCAGCTGAATGCTTATAAGTTTTCCGATTATTTTTGCCATCACACTAAGAACACTAACTGGCCTAAAACTCGCGGGCTGCAGCCTATCACCTGCCTTGTAGATAGGCACCACCTTGGCATGTTTCCACACGGCGGGTACCGTTCCGGTGATGATGGACGAGTTGATGATCCGCGGCATGTGGGGGCAGACCACGGGGAAGCAGCGCCTGATCAGCTGCAGTGACGCACCGTCGCTGCCGGTCGCCTTGGAGCTGCTCATCCGCTTCAGGGCGCTGCTGAGCTCCGCCATTGTGGCCGGCCGGACGACGTATGCTGAGCTGCATACGGTGGGTGGACGGGGTGGCGGCGGTGGCCCGTCCCGGCGGTCGGCCAGCTATCGATCCGACGGCTATTTTGCCAGGCTTGCAAAACAGACAAACGCCGCTGCAATGTGAAGTACAGTCTGTCTTAAAAGTATCGCACATCTCACCGGAGCCTAATCTTACCAAGAGCCCAGTCTTACCAAATGCCGTGAATGGGCAAGTACGGCGGTCCAAGTATGGCATCGGTCCATTGGACCAAGTACGGCGTGCCGTACTCCGTACTTGCCCGCCACGAATACCTTTTGTTCACCGGTGATACACAACGATAGTGAATTTTGGAAAACTTTTGGCGACTGCACAAATGACTGGCGGCAGATTAACTCAAGAAACGGGTTGAAATCACATATTTTTATAGCTTCACAGGGGGCCACGGGTCACAGGGGTCACAGGGGCCCCCGCCAATATTGGCCCAGATACCATTTGCATTAGCTAAATGGCTTTCAAAAAGTCACAGAGGAGCCCTCAAACCAGGCAAGGGTCACTCTGGTGCATGTCAAGGGCCCCCAGAGACACTGCAGGGCTTTCGAAGCCGGCCCAGGGGCCTCTTGCCCAGGGGCCCAAATTGAGTCCACCAAGGGGCCAAAAAAACTGTCCAGGGGCCTGTCGAACATGTCCATGGGCCCATTGAGCCCACTTAAGGGCGCAAAACCATTCCCAGGGACCTCTAGAGCATGTCCACTTGTCCAGGGGCCAATTGAGCCCACCCACGACCCAACAAACCTGCCCAGTGACTTCTCGAGCATGTCCAGGGCCCATTGAGTATGTTCAGGGGCCTCCCGAGCCTGGCAGGGGCCCATTATAGTCTGTTTTGGGGCCTCTTGAACCTGTCCAGTGGCCCATTATAGTTTTACCAGAGGCCCATCGAGTATGTTCAGGGGCCTCTCGAACCTGCCCAGGGGCCTCTCGAGCTTGCCCAGGGGCCCATTGAGTCTGTTCAAGGGCCTCTTGAACTTGCCTAGGGGCCATTAGAGTCTGTTCAGGGGCCTCTTGAGCTTTCCCAATGGTCCATTGATCCTGTTCAGGGGCCTCTCGAACCTGCCCAGGGGCTATTAGAGTTTGCTCAGGGGCCTCTCGGCTTGCCAAGGGGCCATTGAGTCTGTTCAGGGCCCTCTCGAGCATATCCAGAGGGCCATTGCGTCTGAGAACGGAGCCCTCGAACCTGCCCAGGGGCTGCTAGCCGTCGCCTGGAGCGCCTGCTATAGCTGGAGCGCCTGCTATAGCTGGAGCGCCTAGTAGCCGTTTTCGGCGCGGTCATAATGAGCGGTAATATGCTGTACTCTGACTTACCTGGTGCAATGTTTTCCTGGGTTAAAAAATGGTAATTTGATA
>JAXIVJ010006113.1:40000-69133 GCA_036785665.1 Chirona hameri | reverse complement strand
GTGGGTGTGTGTGTGTGTGTGTGTGTGTGTGTGTGTGTGTGTGTGTGTGTGTGTGTGTTTGTGTGTGTGTGTATGCGCGTGTCGCCTGTACATTTACACTTCTCTGAAGAGGAGATGCTAACGTGCGACGAGAAACATCTTCCATAATGCAAACGGTCTGTTTTGCGGAAAGTCTGCGGTCTGGTTATCATGTGTCACAGGCGAAACAGCGCTATTCGCCAGAACAAAGATACTCGGAATATATCGCACCGGGGGGAACAATACCACTGGGCTGGGCTGGCCGATATTCCTCTCGCGCCTGAACATTGCGGGCACAGTTAATTGTCTGCATTGGAGTAGACCGTTTGCAGAGTTAAGTTATGTAATTACATGTATATTTGCTTTGCGATTGCGATTACAGAATTTGGTGTTCGGTACTGCAGTTTTTGATAGAGCATAAGGTAATGGTATCTTCCACACAGTTATTACGGCCTCTTTTCAGATCAGCGCTGTCATGATTTTCTTCGTTTTGATTCCTCCCATCATATTCAGTCTCTGCAATGCTATTTCTTCTTCCAAGTTGAGCAGAAACCGGAACTGGTATTGAATAAAAAACAAATTTCAATTCAAATATTCTTCAGTGTCCCTGTATTCGTTCAGTTCAAAGTTTGATTAGTTACGGTGAAATCACTCCGCAGTATATATTTGCCCCCGCCAACTCAATGACGGAGACCTGCCCATTGCCCAATAATCCGGCTCAATTATAACTGAATTGGTAACGACCTCCATCGTTTGGCTTGTGCGGGTCGAACGCCATTCATACTGCATTGCTCGGTAGCCCATACAGGTCGCAACCGAAGCCGTCCGAGCTATTTTATCCGACTGGGAAGCCGGAGTTTTTTTTTCTGCGGCTTTATGGGGCAATACGATCGTTCGAATAAAAGCCTCCAATGTGGTTGCGTATCCTTCCTGGTGTGTTATCCTTATGTGTGTTATCGCTACATAAGCTCGATGAGCTTATATGAAGGCAATCTGTTTGTTTTTTAACGGATTTTGAAAGCGATATTTTGATTAAGTGCGAAAGTTTTCCGTGGACAGATAACGTTTAGTCATATGGAAACAGGGTAAACGTATGCTCACGCTTCCATCTACTGCGATCGATACCGTGCTGCCCTTTCGGTTACAATAGCCTCGTTTATTTATTCTCTAAAAAACACAAATGGTTTTGCTGATTGATGTTGGAGATTACAAATTAAAATCGATATCACTGGCCCACCATTGCATTCGAAAACAATCAAACTTTATGGTGTGTAACGATATGTAATTAACTTCTCAAATTTATTTGAATATGGCATAGACGATACATCAATGATAAGAACCTCACGGCTCACCTCTCACCTCTCACCTCTCACCTCTCACCTCTCACCTCTCACCTCTCACCTCTCACCTCTCACCTCTCACCTCTCACCTCTCACCTCTCACCTCTCACCTCTCACCTCTCACCTCTCACCTCTCACCTCTCACCTCTCACCTCTCACCTCTCACCTCTCACCTCTCACCTCTCACCTCTCACCTCTCACCTCTCACCTCTCACCTCTCACCTCTCACCTCTCACCTCTCACCTCTCACCTCTCACCTCTCACCTCTCACCTCTCACCTCTCGCCTCTCACCTCTCACCTCTCACCTCTCACCGCTCACCTCTCACCTCTCACCTCTCACCTCTCACCTCTCACCTCTCACCTCTCACCTCTCACCTCTCACCTCTCACCTCTCACCTCTCACCTCTCACCTCTCACCTCTCACCTCTAACCTCTAACCTCTCACCTCTCACCTCTCACCTCTCACCTCTCACCTCTCACCTCTCACCTCTCACCTCTCACCTCTCACCTCTCACCTATCACCTCTCATCTCTCACCTCTCACCTCTCACCTCTCACCTCTCACCTCTCACCTCTCACCTCTCACCTCTCACCTCTCACCTCTCACCTCTCACCTCTCACCTCTCACCTCTCACCTCTCACCTCTCATCTCTCACCTCTCACCGCTCACCGCTCACCGCTCACCGCTCACCGCTCACCGCTCACCGCTCACCGCTCACCGCTCACTGCTCACCAGACAATCAGTACAAATCAACTATACCGTCGTCATTTCCAGTGCGTCGTGCTAAAGCGTGGAAGTGTAATTCTGTTGGATTGCCGCTGGCCGTAACAATGATTATAACCGTCGGTCTGAACCGGGGGCGATTTTAGACTGGCCGCGACACATTCACCGTGCAGGACAGCGCAGTCGAGTGCCGTGGGCTCTGACCAACTGGGGGCTCCTCAGGCCGACCGGGGCCCCTCAGGCTGATAGAGGGCCCCTGGGGCCAATAGAGGGCCCCTCATACCGACAGAGGGTTCCATCAGGCCCACAGAAGGCCCCTCAAGCCGACAGAGGTCCCCCTTAGGCCGCCAGAGAGCCCCTCAGGCCGACAGAGCGTCCCCTCAGGCTGACAGAGGGCCCCGCAGGCCGACGAAGGGCCCTCAATCTTGCTCAGAGGGCCCCTCAAGCTGGTTGAGGGCCCTTTAGACCGATAGAGACCCCCTCAGGACAACTGAGGGCCCTCAAACCGTCAAAGGGCCCCTCAGGCCGACAGAGAGTCCCCTTGGGCCCACACAAGGACCCCTCAAGTCGACAGAGGCTTGCTCAGGCTGACAGAGGGCCCCTCAGGCCGCCAGAGGGCCCACTCCAGCTGGTCCTGTGGGCCTCCTTAGTCCGATAGAGGGTCCTTCAGCTTGACAAAGGGCCACTGAGGCCGACACAGGGGCCCCTTCAGGGCGACAGAGTGCCTCCTCAGAACGACAGACTAGAGGGTCCCTCAGGCTGATAGAGGGCCCTTCAGGCTAAGTACCAACAGAAGGTCCCCTCAGGCCAGCAGTGCAGATGGCCCCTCGGCCGACCTTGGTTGCTCCAGGAGGGGGCATGGCCCCCTGGGCCCATTCCTCTTGACCACGCCCTTTATCAATATTTGGGAACATTCGCCGGGCCTCCTTTTTATTTTGGGGGTCTCTCTTTGTTTTGTAGGGCCTCCTTAAATTTCAGGTGGCGGGCAAAATATATGTTTGCCTCCTGCCCGACGACAGGAGGAGTGACTGCTCCCCCCCCCTGCCACCACCCATGAGTTGAGGGCTCCCACAGTTTTACTACCTTCAATACGGACGGAAGGGAAGGGGTACTCTCAGGCCAACTGAGGCCCATAGCGATGGCCGCTTTATACAGGACATAACTTTGTGCAGCATTGGGTCCTCTTAGGCAGGGTGTAACTCACTTGTCGTCAGGGGCATAGCGAAGGGGTCCCTATGATCCCCAGGCCCCCCCCCCCCTCCTGGGCCGTTCGTCAACCTTCTCTGTTCGCGAACTGCCCGAGGGCTTCAGAATTTGCAAATGCCTTCTCAGGTCAACTCCGAGAACCTTCTCAAACCAGACTAGAACACTCCCATGCCTGAACACTCTCATGCCTGAAAAGGGTCCTGTCTGACCGGCACAGGGCGCTCTCAAGACTGGAAAGGACCCTCTCAGACCGGCTCAGGGCCCTCAAGACCAGTTAAGGGCCCTTTGAGGCCTGGTAAGGACACCCTCATACCGGGTTAGGGCCCTTTGAGACCTGATAAGGGCCCTCTAAAGCGGACATAGGACCCTTTGGAGCCTAGCAAAAGCCCACTCAGGCCAGCGTAGGGCCCCTCCAAAACTTAACGTAGTAAATGCCCTTTTTATCGGGCGTAATGCCCTCTCAGGCCTGGAAAGGGCCCTCTCGGACCGGCCCAGGTCTCTCTCAGGGCTGGCAAGGGCCCTCTAAAGCGGGCATAGGGTCTTTGCAAGGGTGACAAGGGCCCTATAAGACTGATGAGGGGCCCTCCAAGGCTTAGTGATGGTCCTCTTAATCGAGCGCAGGGCCCTCACAAGCCTAGTATGGGCCCTTTAAAACCACCCCAGGGCCCTCACAGGACTGATAAAGGCCCTCTCAGACAGGCGTAGGGCCATTTCAAGCCCAGCAAGGACCTAAGTAGCCTTCTTAGCGTTGCCTAGGTCCCTCTCAGACCCAACAAGGGCACTCTCAGACCAGCATAACACCCCAAAGGCTTGGTAATGGTCCCGTCAAGTGGGAGCCCTTTCAAGGCCCTTTCAAGTCTGACAGGGTCCCTCTCAGAACGGCGTAGGGTCTCTCCAGGGCTTGGCAAGGGCTACCTTAAGTGGGCTTAGGGCCCTTTCAGGCCTTGCAAGGGCCCTCTCAAACCACAACAGGGCCCTCTCAGGTAAGGACCGGCAAGGACCTTCTCATACCGGCGTAGGGCCCTCTCATGCCAGTGCAGGCCCCCAAGGGCCTTCTCAGACTTGCCTAAGGCCCTCTAAGACCAGCATAGGGCCACTTAGGCTTGCAAGAGGTCTATTGAAGCGGGTATAGGGCCCTTTCAAGGCTGGCAAGGACCTTCTTAGACCGGCATAGAGCCATTTTAGAGCAATCAAGGACCTTCTCAGATGCAGGAGAGCCCTCTCAGATCAGTATGGGGCCTCAAAGGGTCTAACAAAGCCCTCTCAGTCTTTCCTGAACATCAGGCCTGACAAAGGCCCCCTCAGGCCGGCATAGGGACTCTACTCGAGAGCCTTATCTGGGCCCTCTCAGCTCCTTGGCCCAGCAAGGGCACACTCAAAAATTGCAATGACCCTCTCATACCTATGAAGGGCCCGGAAGGCCTGATAAGAGCCCTCTCATTCCTCACAGAGGCGGTCGAAAGGGGGACATCCGGGTCATGGCCCCTCAAAGGCCTATAAGGAGGCAATCTATCTGTTGCGCCTCACAAAGTCACTTGGAGTCCAGGTGTGTCTGAAGCGCCCGCCTGAAATTCAGGTCAGAAAGGGCCCTCAGGAGGTCAGAATGGGCCATCTGAAGGTCAGAGTAGGCCCTCCGGAGGTCGAGTGTGGCCTCTTAAGGCCAGGGGGCCTCTCGATGTCATAGCTTGCCACCTGAAGGCCGGAGTGGGTCATATGGAGACCAGAGGGTCCCTTTGAAAGCTAGACGTGTCCTCTTGAAGGAATGGGCCTGCTGGAGGACAGAGCGGGCCCTTGGAGGTCACAGATGACCCTATGGAGGCAAGGAGGCCCTCTGGAAGTCATAGTGTGCCCGCTGGAGGCCGGAGTGGGCCCTCAGGAAGTGAAGGCTGGAGGGGGAGGGCTTTTGGAGGTAAGAGTGGGCTCTCTGGAGGCGAGTTTGGTCTTTTGAAGCCAGAGTGGGTCCCCTGGAGGCAAGAGTGACCCCTCTGGAGGTCAAAGTGGGCCCTCCGGAGGTCAGACTTTCCAGACCAGACTTACCCTGGACTTTCCCTTTCATGTCCTGCTGTGTACACACCCTTGGACCGGACGTGGGCCCTTTCAGACAGACCTGCTGAAGACCCTTTCAGGCCGGCATAAGCCATAGGGCCCTTTTTAGGTCTGAAAATACCTTGTCATACCAGCAGAGGGCCCTGTCACACTCACACCGAGCAGGGTTCTAGCAAGCCGACCGAGGGCCATTTTGGCAAGGGTCCTTCCAGACCAGCCGAGGGTCCTCTCAGGTTCACTGATGGTCCTCTCAAGTATTGTCCTCTTAAGCCTCACAAGTATGGTAGAGGGCTTTATCTTGGCGACTTAGGACCTTCTCAAGCCAGTATAGATCCTTCTGAGATCGACCTAGGGTCCTCTCAGATCTGGATAGGACCTTCTTAGACAAGTCTAAGGCCCTATCTCACAATCGTATAGGGTCCGCTCAGACCGACAGAATCCTCTCAAGTCCACCCATAGTGCTCCAAAGGAGCTGGGGCCAGAGAACCCTGTCTTACCGACCTAAGGGCCCTCTCATACCGACCGAGGCACGTATCAGACCTACCGATGGTTCTCCTCAAGTCTTGCAGGGCCCCAGACCGGCATATAACCTTCTTAGGCCTCACAAGCGCCTTCTCAAACCCTCATAAAACGTTTTCAGGCCTGACGAAGGCCCTCTTCGGGTGGCAATGGCTTCATCATGCGCGGCGTTCCAGGACACATCGACAAGATACTAAAACCAAATTAACACGTCATTCCACCTCAGATGGCGACAATAAATCCACCAGTAGTGCTATTTCATGTTTGTCCAATGTCTGTTGTCTGCCCACGTGCGGGGAGCACCGGCCGGCCCGGCGGTGATTCCCATTCAGCAGTCACATGTCTTGGCGTGCTTCGTCATAACCGCTGGCATTAGAAAAGCAGTGTGCGTCGCCGAACGCCAACACTCAAGAAGCATCAATACACGTTCAAAGGCGCCACTAGCGTCGTATTTAAAGACATACAAATGTTGCTGGTTCCTATGTAGATATCCTAGGTAAAAGCCGGTCGAGGAAAAAAACTGCTGAAAGCCATTCTCGATCCATGAACAATGAACATTCCACCCTCAAACACGATACCTAATGTACATACAAGAAGAATACAGAATACAAGGGTAAGAGATATTATAGCAATTTTGGGTTTCGGTGCTGGTAAGGTAGGAGTCATAGTTCATACGTTATTGCACATCATGGCACTAACCACCCTGATTACTGAATCTGAATATAATCTGAATATGAGCGGCCCGGCCCGACCCGACCCGGCCCGGCCCGGCCCGGCCCGTGGCGACGCTTTTGAGAAGCTAATATCTCTGCAACTGCACGTCCGATTGACAAGCGGGTTTCTTTGCTGAGTAGCCCTATCCAACCTAACCTGTTTGAGACTAATGCCGACTCATGTGGCTGACTACCACTGCATGTGGCGCGTGCCGCGTGAGGGGTGTTGAAAAGTGTTTTCTCGCAAAAACTCCGCAACGGCTGGGCCGATTGTGTTCAAATTTGGTGTGTGGTTAGGGTCCTCTCAGCCGCCACTTTCTCACAAATCAGGAGTGGGGTTCATCTGCACGTGCGCACGTGCAAACCCCTATTCTATATCTCAGGAACGGCTGAGCCGATTGTGTTCAAAGTTGGTGTGTGGTTAGGGACCCCTCCGCCGCCGCCTTCCCACAAGTCATGGGTGGGGTGCCTCTGCACGTGCGCACGTGCACACCCCTATTCTATATCTCAGGAGCGGCTGAGCCGATTGTGTTCAAATTTGGTGTGTGGTTAGGGACCTTCCGCCGCCGCCTGCCCACAAGTCATGGGTGGGGTGCATCTGCACGTGCGCACCCTTTTTGTGTGTCTCAGAAACTGCTTGCCCGATTGAGTTGAAATTCACCATACATTTCGTTTGTGATCGCTCGTTCATCGCCAACTACGGCGCCTTACTGGTAGTATTGACATGAACCTGCTCGGTGCTGACCAAATACAGCTGGGGCAAAGGCTGTTTCCTCTTTCTGCTGTATATACATGATTTTCCTAATATCAGTACAAATATTAAGTTCCTCCTGTATGCAGATGCCACTGCCATTTTCATTGAAGCTAATGAGCTTAACACACTACAACGGCTTATTGATAAGGAATCAATACATATTTGCAAATGGCTACAAATAAATCAACTTTCTCTCAATCCTCAAAAAACTGTTTATCATTTGTATAAAAACACAAATATTGAACCAAAGTTAAGAGTCCAACTTAATAATGTAATCATAAAGGAGTAAAGTAAAGTTAAGTATCCAGGGATGTACATTGACAACAGTTTGAAATGGTCACATCACATAGATCACTTGTCCTTCATAATAAGTCGAAATATAGGAATAATCAATCGATCCAAATATTACCTGAATAAACAGTATTTGGTACTGCTTTACAATGCTCTTGTCCTACCGTACATCAATTACTGTTGTCTTGTGTGGGGATTTACTTATCCTACATATGTAAATAAGATAGAAATTCTCCAAAAACGCATCATAAGAATTATCGATAATCAACATAGACAGGCACATTCAAATCCTATATTTATAAGCCTTAATCTACTTAAAGTAAAAGACATGGCTAAGCAACAGCTTATACATATCAGTAATGTTTAGAAAAGTTAACGGAAGCCTTCCTGTAGAACTTGATGCCCTATTTACATTGTCAGACACCCCAAGCATTGCATTAAGAAATAGGCGTCATTTCAACGAAACTTTCACAGAAAAGCTTTATCGTACCAGAGTTGCATCATGGATTGGTCCTAGACTATGGAATTCCATTATAACACCTTAACTCCATTCAGCAAACATGAGTCATATATCTAAGGAATGCATCAACAAAAATTAGTAAAGAACATTTCCTCCAGGCATATATAAACTTAGATACATTAACGTAAACAAACAACATAAGCATGCATGAACGTACATAATACATACATAAACATAGTAATTCAGGGATGGAGGTTTATATTGGTTCTGTTCAATATCAATACCTCTATTTCTCCTCTACTTTCTTGAAGTAGCATTAATTTGATATTACCTCATTCACGAAAGCCACCTCGACTAACCGGCGCTGGAACCCGGTGAGACCGAACAGCAACAAGCCTTGCTTAGCTGGGAGGACTCACCGGGTTCCGGCAAAGACCTACTTGCCTCGACCAGGACCTGCCTTGCCCAATGCCCAACCTGTATGAATGAAAGTGTATCCTGCCTCACTGCCTGGTAAACCTTTCTTGATAGCAACGAGATCGGGGCAGCAGACAGTGAGGCAAACACTTGAGATCCTTACTAACTCGGTTACGTGTGTGCGAAGTGAGTATGTAAGATTCCCAGGGGCGTAGCTGGGGGCAGTCACTTGCTGATTTCAGCAGCGACTACTTTCTGCCTTCTTATTTTGGACCACAGCTAACACACCAAAGCCCTCCTCTCTTCATTTGCTTTTTTATTTCTTCTTCCATTTCTTAGCTGGGCATGCATTACATCTTCTCTTTTGTTCTCTGGTGTTAACGTAAGGTGATGTGCGTCGTTGGGATAGAGGGCGGGGGCACTCCTGGTCATCTGTTCTTAGGTGGCGGCATAGATAAAAAAAAATCACTGAGCCAATAGCCGTTTTCACGAAGGATTATTGCGCTGAAGAGTTTCTGAAAGATTCTGAAAGTTTTTTTTTAAAAAACTACACAACTTTTCGATGCGATTTTTGGCTAGAAATGTCCTTCATAATGTTGTAATATGTTGGTAAGAAAACAATATGTCGACAAAATGGCGGTCTGGTGGTAATAAGCAAGATATGTATTGATAGAATCTTCCTGTAACTTTTCAGGAAGAAACTTTTCAGGAAGAAACTTTTCAGGAAGAAACTTTTCAGGAAGAAACTTTTCAGGAAGAAACTTTTCAGGAAGAAACTTTTCAGGAAGAAACTTTTCAATGCATTTGTGTAGGGCCCTTCATCTCCGCTTGGGCCCCTCTCAGCGCCAAGGGCTCCCTAGAATCAAGTCGGGGCCCCCTTTGGCCAAATCCTGGCTACGCCGGTGGATGTGCTTCTTTCGCACACGCACACGCACACGCACACGCACACGCACACGCACACGCACACGCACACGCACACGCACACGCACACGCACACGCACACGCACACGCACACGCACACGCACACGCACACGCACACGCACACGCACACGCACACGCACACGCACACGCACACGCACACGCACACGCACACATAATGCGCTCACAGGACGGCGCGAAAGCAGCACTAATGAACATGTTTCGACTGCACTGTTGCGAATTCGGGAGGTTGTTTTGGGACTACTTTAGTAAACAATGAACACAGGTCACAAGAACTGTAAAGCGCAATCAAGTACTCCTGGGATAAGCGAAGTCATATTTCCATTTCTGAAATATTCCAGGCGATGTTTCCATTCAAGCGGGATAATAGCACTTCTCCTTTTGCGTTGTTTGTTCACATTGTTCTGAAGTCATTCGCAATTCTTTGCATAATCCATCGAATATTTTATGCAAAAACAGATAGAGGTAAATTGGCATGTGTTATGGACGAGACCAATTCTAATATAATGAAAAACACAATTGGACTCTGACACGCCCACATATCTAAGCAATGATTCACGCATCATAGCTGAAGCTTGGTGGGCTGACAAAGCTGGTCAGCAGTCGAGAAACCTCGGTCACTGGGCGTGTGCATTGTGATTTGTACAAGCTATCGTGTGCTATACGAGTTAATATTGTATGTACCTAAACTGAAACTTGTGGTTAACTTGTTTGTTTGCCGTTAATATGATAATATCACCTAACACCAGAGGAAGTTGCCATCAGGGGCGTTAGGGGGGGGGGGGCACTGTACCATCCCCCCTTTGCGCGCCGAAGGCGCCCTCACGCACCGAAGGCGCTCTCATGCACCGAAGGCGCCTTCGTTTCATGAAATGCGTCTCACATTCCGAATGTGCCCTTCGCTGAATGTGAGGCGCACTTCGGCTGAATATGAGGCGCCTTCCACTGAATGTAAGGCGCGCTCCGATACATCCCTGAAGGCGCCCTCCCACATACCTCTGAAGGCGCCCTCCGATACACATCTGAAGGCGCCCTCCCACATAGCTCCGAAGGCGACTTCCAATTCCAATACACCTCTGAAAACGTTTTCCTACATGCCTTCAAAGACGCCCTTTGATACACATACGCCTTTGAAGTCGCCCTCAAACATACTTCCAAAGGCGCCCTCCCATATACCTCCAAAGGTACCCTCCGATACATATCTGAAGGCGCCCTCCTACTTACCACCAAAGGCGCCCACCAATGCACCTTTGAACTTCAAAGGCGCCCTCACACATACACATACCAACAGGCTCCAAAAGCGCCCTCCGATACATCTCCGATGGCGCCATCCTACATACCTTCAAAGGCGCCCTCGAATACACTTTCTCAGGCGTCCTCCAATACATTTCCGAAGGCGCCCTCCGATACACCTCTGAAGGAGCCCTTCCACATACCTTCAAAGGTGCCCATCAATACATCTCTGAAGGCGCCCTCACACATAGTCCAAAAGCACCTCAGATACATCTATCCGAGAACCGAGGGCGCCCTCCCTCCATGCATACAAAGGCGCCGTTCGCTGAATGTGAGGCCTCTGCCTCTGGGTGGCCTCTGCTCTCACAGAGGGCGCATCTGGGGTATTTGGGAGGGCGACCTCGGAGATGTATCGGAGGGCGCCTTCAGAGGTATGTGGAAGGGCGCCTTCAGAGGTGTATAGGAGGGGCCTTTGGAGGAATCTGGGAGGGCTCATTCAGATGTGTATCGGAGGGCAGTGGGCACCCTTGGAGGCATGTGGGAGGGTGCTTTCTAAGGTGCATCGGAGGTCGCCTTTGTAGCTATGTGGAATGGCGCCTTCAGAGGTGCATCGGAGGGCGCCTTTGGAGGTATGTGGGAGGGCGCCCTCGGAAATGTATCGGAGGGTGTCTTCGGGGGTATGTGGGAGGGCGCCTTCGGAGGTGTATCGGAGAGTGCCTTTGAAGGCAGTGGCGTCGCCACATAACTTTGAGTGTGTGTGTGTGTGTGTGGGGGGGGGGGGGGGGGGGGGGGGGGGGGGGGGCAGCCAGGGGTTCGGAGGCCAGGGGTGTCTTTTTTTTTTTGGGGGGGGGGTAAGGTCATGTGCCGCCCTCAGACCAGAGGCCATTCTTATTTTTTTAACAAATTGAGCCGTGGCTCGATTTAAAAAAGAAAGAAAAGAATTGCCTCAGGACCCGGCGCGGTAGATGTTTAGCGTCGAAACAGCGCCTCGAAAATGCAGCAGCAAAGCCAAATAATATGCAGCTATTTTACACACTGCCCAAACATAACACATTTCCAGTCCTGATGCCATTCTTTAAAAAAAAAATCGAGTCAGCGGCTCGGTTTTTTATTATTATAAGAATGGCCTCAGGTGCCGCCCTCAGATCAGGTGCCGCCCTCAGGTCAGGTGCCGCCCTCAGACTAGATGCTGCCTTCAGGCCAGGTGCCGCCTTCATCCCAGGTACCGCCCTCAGTCCAGGTGCCACTCTCAGACCAGATGCCGCCTTCAGACTAGATGTCACCCTCAGACCAGGTGTCAGCTGTCGCCCTCAGACTAGATGTCACCATCCGACCAGGTGCCGCCCTCAGGCCCAACAGGGCGCCTCTGGCCCGCGTAGTAGGGCGCCTGGAATGCCGACAGGCGCCCTTCCTTCTACAAGGGCGGCTAAAGAGAGCGGCCTGGAGTGGCCTAGGTGCCGTCCTCAAATGAGGTGCCGCCCGCAGGTTAGGTGCCGCCGGCCGCCCTCAGACCATACCAGGTGAATGGTGATGTCCTCAGACCGGATGCCGCCCTCAGACGAGGTGCCGCCCTTAGACCAGGTGCTGCCCTCAGACCAGATGCCGCCCTCAGACAAGGTGCCGCCCTTAGACCAGGTGCTGTCTTCTGGCCAGGTGCCGCCCTCAGACAAGGTGCCACCCTCAGGTCAGGTGCCGCTGGGTGATTTTTTGGAGGCAAGAGAGAACAGGAGCAGGGTGAATTTAGGCAGACCTCATGGGTGGAGACAGGGCTGATTTGGACAAGCCCGTGTGCGGGTCAGGGCGGAGTTCCGCATGCCTCGGACTTCGGCAGACCGGGGAATAGGGCAGAGTTGATTTTGTGAAGCCGGGGAACGGGGTGGGTGGATTTCGGCTGGCCCGAGTGCAAAATTGTCTGCTTGCCATCCACTTCTTTAACTGAGGTGTTGTGCTTTATCGCGAGCATTCCTCAGTTCTGCTCTATCCCATTCATGAATGGAAAAGACATGAATGCCTCTTTATTGCCATAATTTTTATTTTGGTGTGTCTTTTAATTTAATTTTTGTTTTGTTTTATTTGTTCACAAATCCTGGTCAATTCCACGAATTCCACGGTTAAAAATGTTCGAGAATATCATCAAGTGGAAAGAAAAGTTTATTATTTGTTATCGATTTATTGTATAATTTCTTTTCATTAATTTCTTTGTTATTTTGCTATTTTTATCATTTACCCCCCCCCCCCACCCCCACTCAACAACACATTTCGCTGACGGCACTGGCGGATCCAGGGGGGGGGGGGGGGGGGCATCAGGGCCAAATGCCTCTCCTCACAGGAATCTTGGTGGGGGGGCATTCAATACAAGTATGCGTTCCCTGCACTGAACGTGAAAATAATGACCTTAAAGGGAATAGGTCACCTTGAAAAATGTCTTAAAAATTGGCTATTGGCATGTTTGGCAAAAATTGGCAAAAATTGGCAAAAATTGGCAAAAATTGGCATGTTTGTTTCATGGAAATGCTTGCCGTTATTGTATGCAATTGCTTCCATATCCAAGCTACCATATGAATGACGTCATACATTGTCCTGAAGTTTTTTATGGCCATGAAGGAGAAAAGAGAAACATGTCCATTTCTCAACGGATATCCATCTATCGTCCAAACAAATGTCATATTCGTGATTTTCAGCTCAATACCCCATATTGAGCTGAAAATCACGAATAGGACATTTGTTTGGACGATAGATGGATATCCGTTGAGAAATGGACATGTTTCTCTTTTCTCCTTCATGGCCATAAAAAACTTCAGGACAATGTATGACGTCATTCATATGGTAGCTTGGATATGGAAGCAATTGCATACAATAACGGCAAGCATTTCCATGAAACAAACATGAAATACCTGGTCTGTGTAAAAATCAGATTCATGATCAATGATGTATAAGGTCAACAAGAACAAGAACTTACCAGAAAATCGTCGCGTTCAACTCAGGGTCGCCCCGTTTCTATATTGGGATTTGCACCTTCTTACAATACAATTTCGCAAGCTCGGAATTCTGGCTTCTGATCTCGGCAATGCATCCAGTCACTGAACCAACTCGGTGGTAATAGCAGACCTTGGTAATAACAACCTATATTACTTCTGTACTATTTCAAAGTTACTAATGACCACGGCCAAAGTCTGTATAAATACCACGGCTAGTTTGCGGCAGAATCTGCGTATGACGCAATTCTGACGTCAGCGGGTATGACGTCATACCTCTGGCGAGCGTTCATTCCCCGATTGTGGCCCGGAAGAGCGGGAATGAAAACGGGCCCACTAGTCCTGTGTCGAAATTACTTAACGTAGAGAGGTAACTCTTTCACCACAAACCGTTTTTAGATCTGCTCTACAAATCTGCTATCTCAGTCCAAAACCCCATGTTAAAGGTGAACTATTCCCTTTAAGAAAAACTTTATGCAAACGGAAGTTTTTTTCTGGAGTGATTGAATTTAAAGTTTTTATGTATCCCTTTTTTCAATGATAGACAAAACAGCGCACCTGATGCAATTCAAGTAGCCCCGGTGACACTTAACCCGCAACCCGGGGGGGGGGGGGGGGGGGGGGGGGGGCAGGGCAGGATCTGCCCCCACCTCCCGGATTTTCTCAATAACTTGAAAATAATGATAGATATGAACGTGAAACTTTCAATACCTTATGCTGCATCAATTCTACGTCTTGTAAAATTTAAATGACATTGATGCAGTATTTTGGGACATAATTACGTTTTAATGACGTCATGTCATACATTTTTGGTGGTCAAACGATAAATGTTTGAAAACTCGTAGAAACTCGAGTTTTTAAGAAAATTGCAAATAAAAACTTCAAAAGAAATGAAATGAAATTCTCTTTGAAATGGCTATCTTGGTTTTTCAAAATGTTGGCTTTTCGACCACATTTTTTTTTCAAGGGAAAATGCCACCAAATATATTTTATGCATTTGAAAAGTGAATTTCTTAAGTTCGAATACCAAAATAAGGTGACCGGCCCACATCCGCGGATACAAAAATGAGGGTACTTTTTTGCCGCAAAAAGAGGCGCCGTCATTTGGGGTTTGGCGCCCTCTTGAGTGCTTGCCCCCCCCCCCCCCTTGACGGATTTATAAATACGTCACTGGTTATCATTGTTCCCTCCATTGCGAGCCGCAAATACACAGCGATACATATTATACACAGGTTCATAAGCGTCAGTTGCCCCGTTTACATGAGTCGATCGGTTGTTACTGTAAATGTACGATGAGCAAACTGACGCAAACATGACGATAACTCGACCCGTTTACATGAGCCAGTGTTTGCGTACATTTACGGTAACTGACCCAGCTCCAGCGCCCGTCAAAACAGGACCAGTCTCCCCTCCCTTATCGTCAGTTTAGCCATCCGCCAACTACGGAACGAGGGCCCGGCTTCCCCCACGCCAGGCGGGACCAGAGTACTTATATCGGCGGAACCCCCGCTGGCGCTCGTTCCGTAATAATTGTTTGTTGGCGCCCGCCGGCGGACGCTCCGGGCCCCGCCGCCGCCGCCTCGCCGCCGCCCGCAACCTTCGCCAATGCCGAACGCTGCTCCTTCTTATGAGACATAGTACACCTTTTCTTAATGCGAATCGGCATCTATTCAACTGAACGTGGAATAGGGCAAGTCATATCGTCAGGCACACTCGAACTTAGACACCCTTTTAACACTTCGACACATTGCATTAAATAAGAATAGCATCTGTTCATATTCGAACGGCGTCAATGGACATCGGCAGGGGCATTCAATATCGACATGGACATTAAGTTGCGTTACATTGCATTTTGTTTTGCCAATTCTCAATTAATTTAGACCATGCAGAATGTATTTAGTTGGTGGATTTTTTTTAAATTTCAAACAGATGCAAGGGTATTAATCCGAAAGTAAAAATAAATTACTTGTTGCATATGTAAAGACATTATGTTGAGCAATGGCCTAGGCAGCAAATTCCGGCCTCTCATTGCCTGCTCCCGGCACGCAAAATGACCTCAAGTCAGGTTAACATTTCTACGCTATCAAGATGCCGAGATGTCACCGTGCTGTTTGTGCAGAGGACCGCGAGCGGATCATACAGGCCTACCGGGAAGGAAGCGACTATAGTTGACTGTTTAAGTGTGGCTGCGAGATACTTGTGTTGTAATTCGAGGTGGAGGGATGTAATAGAGCTATGCCGGCTCTACCCTTCTCCTCCAATCTTCTACCCTTCTCCACCCATGCTCTACCCTTCTCCACCCATGCTCTACCCTTCTCCACCCATGCTCTACCCTTCTCATCCCATGCTCTACCCTTCTCCACCCATGCTCTACCCTTCTCCTCCCATGCTCTACCCTTCTCCACCCATGATCTACCCTTCTCCTCCAATCCTCTACCCTTCTCCATCCATGCTCTACCCTTCTCCACCCATGCTCTACCCTTCTCATCCCATGCTCTACCCTTCTCCACCCATGCTCTACCCTTCTCCTCCCATCCTCTACCCTTCTCCACCCATGCTCTACCCTTCTCCTCCAATGCTCTACCCTTCTCCACCCATGCTCCAGCCTTCTCCACCCATGCTCTACCCTTCTCCTCCAATGCTATACCCTTCTCCTCCCATGCTCTACCCTTCTCCATCCATGCTCTACCCTTCTCCACCCATGCTCTACCCTTCTCCACCCATGCTCTATCCTTCTCCTCCAATGCTCTACCCTTCTCCACCCATGCTCCAGCCTTCTCCACCCATGCTCTACCCTTCTCCTCCAATGCTATACCCTTCTCCACTCATGCTCTACCCTTCTCCACCCATGCTCTACCCTTCTCCTCCAATGCTCTACCCTTCTCCACCCATGCTCTACCCTTCTCCTCCCATGCTCTACTCTTCTCCTCCCATACTCTACCCTTCTCCTCCAATGCTCTACCCTTCTCCACTCATGCTCTACCCTTCTCCTCCAATGCTCTACCCTTCTCCACTCATGCTCTACCCTTCTCCACCCATGCTCTACCCTTCTCCTCCAATGCTCTACCCTTCTCCACCCATGCTCTACCCTTCTCCTCCCATGCTCTACCCTTCTCCTCCCATGCTCTACCCTTCTCCTCCCATACTCTACCCTTCTCCACCCATGATCTACCCTTCTCCACCAATGATCTACCCTTCTCCTCCCATGCTCTACCCTTCTCCACCCATGCTCTACCCTTCTCCACCTCTACTGACCGGTGACCAGTGGACTCGTCTGCCCCTGGCCATGTGAGCCGAGGTCGGGTGAGAGCCGCTGGACTCCAATCAACAGGCTGGAACGGGACGCCGCAGTGTCCATTTCAAGTAAGAAACCCACAAACTGCCTCAGCTGTTTTGAGCAGATCATATTTTTGTTTTATAAATTTAGTCCGAACCTTTTGAATAGATGGATTTCCGAGGTCAGGACCCACGCTAAGCTGAGCTTGTTGCGCAGGTCCTGACCCCTACCATCCGATCGGGCAATTCCTGGCAGCCGGCAGAATTTAGAGGCGAAAGGTTTACGTGCCCGACATACCTGGACACGGTCCGCCTCGCCCTCTGACGTCACCTGACCGTGAGTGCGACCGCTGCCACCGGCCGCAGGCCATCCCAGTCAGGGGCAAATAGCGAGCGCCGAAGCGACTCGAACCCGGCCTGCCACACCGGGTGAGTTCAAAAGCCCAGCGCTCTCCCGACTGAGCTACAGGGGCGGGCTTGCAGATATGGCAAATGACGCTGAAGATGATCGTATATTATCGTCACCTGTTAGTGCTATCAATAACTGGATTACATCATGGTGATTTATAAATAGTACTGACGAGAAAAGTAGGAAACAATGGCTCCGTTTACATGAGTCAGCGAAAATGACGATACGCAAAAATTGCGTATCTTTTATGCGCAGTACCCACCGGGCGAGCCGCTGTGGCAGCCGCATGCGGCGACCAGCGCCTGCAGAGCCGCTGCACTATGGGCCAGGAGCCCGATCTAGCCCGCCATAATGTATTATTGGCCCCAGGTGGCCTTTGTTCAGCCCCAGATCATTGTCATGGGCACTTGGAGCAAGTATTATGAATTTGGGAACCTTTTCGTACTAATGGTTTCCAAATACTACCGTCACTACCGTCACTAAACTATTACCGTCCAATCTCCACTTAAAAACGCACGTTAAGCGCAGCTCGGCGCTCACTGAGGCTCGCAGAGTCGCCACCATCTCTGCATTGTCAGCAGTCGCTCCGTGGTGTGGTCCAGTAGGCTTTGATGTCGGGTCTCAGCGTGGGTGGCCGTCACGACCATTGCATTGCATTGCATTGCATTGCATTGCAGACCATTGCAGGAATCATACAATCACCCCCACATGGGTGCAGTGGCAGGTTGGGGCAGAAAATTGGACTTGCCACAACAAGTCTAACCATTGAGGGTCACAACCATACTCGTATTTCCGTGGTATCGTGTGTTTTTCATTAGATCGGCTCGGCTCTATCGCGGAATCTGCATTCAAGTTTTTAACGACATTTCTGTTATGTCAACAACAATTGTCATTACAAGCACGAAATACCCTACTTTTAGTTTTAATTTTGATTTCACAGTGTAGCCAATGTTCCATTTTAACCTGAAAACATGCACATTGCAACATTCTTGCTTTATCCCGTTCGTCATTACATCGTAAACATACATCGATTTCGCGAGCCGCGGTCTCCCTGTTGTAGGCTTCGTACAAAGGTCCGTGTTTCGGTGCCGTTTATACCTCCACGTGTGATTGCACTCAAAAACTCTTGCCATATTCTTAATCCACGATCTATTCGGAACATATTCATGTATATCCCATATTGAAGAAGAAGAAAAAACTCCGACCAATTATGTCGGGCTAGATCGGGCTCCTGGCCCATAGTGCGCTGGTCAGTGGCTGTTCGGCGGCCGCATGCGGCTGCCGCAGCGGTTCGCCCGGTGGGTACTGCGCTTTACTCATGTAAACGGGTCCTGGCGGGGCGAAACTGACGATCTGGCTTATGGTAAATTTACACTAGCGCTATCAGAAATTTACGATAGACGACTGACAACGGAACGTATTAACTATTCTTTCATTTTGTTTAACCCTATTAGTGGCAGGGGAGGGCAGGTTCTGCCCACCCCTCATGTTTTTCTCAAATGTCTCCGAAATAGCTGGAGGTAGGCTTCTGAAATTTTCTGACTTTTCCTCAAACTAGTCCGGGCAGATTGTCTGAAAATTTCAAGACGAGAGCTTGCACAGGGGCGGTTCCCTGACTTAGTATTTATGAAGGTTCTGATCGGAAACTGTGTTTTAGCGCGTACATCGTGATCTTCATGGAACAAAATCGTCTGTACCGAGTTTGCGAGAAATAACAATGCTTGAACATATTTAAACGGATGTAAGCTGATAATTCATGCTGAAATGCAGCAAATTTTGTTGATCAGAGGCGGTTCCAGCGACCAAAAAAGGAGGTCACAAAATCGTCATCTTGCTCCCCCTTTTCACTTTCCTGGCGCCGCCTCTGATAACATATTTGCATGTGTTTTTGACATAAATTTATGTCTCGATGTTAGAGCGGGTGGCATCTCATTTGCATAGTATTATGCAGCAGAAAGCTGGTAAAATGTAATTATATTGCACTACATACTTTTTGGTCCTGGAAACGCCTATGAATTTTGCATTTTCACATTTGACCAGGATAAATCAATTTTGAATTAATTTGCTGTCGATACATATAAGTTTTGTCAAAATCGGTCTATAGAACTAGGAGTTATGAAGGATTAAAAAAAAGTTATAAAATTGGTGCATTTTTACCCCCTGTCGCCACAATGTTCATTTTTTTGGATTTTTGTCGTCTTAGAAATTTAGATAAGTCAGAACCCTTGAAACAGGGTTCAAAAGTCAAACCTTGTTTGAATTTTGAAAATCGGACCAGTAGATTTCGAGATCTCCGGGGGCGGAATCCGCCCCCCTGCCACTAATAGGGGTAGCCGGGAGCCTGCCACTAATAGGGTAAAAGCTGTTTCAAAGAAATTGTGTTAACATCGTAAAGCTAGTTAAAAATAATACACCAAATATTTGTATTTATGTTCTCGAAATGTTTCGTAACTAATCATTTTGCACTAAACTACATACGTGGCCGTAGCCCGGCACCTGAGTGTTCGGAGGACGACGGCGTGGTCAGTTGTCGCGAAGTGGCTCCGGACTGGTGAAACTGCTGTCGGACGGAGAGGAGGCAGCCGACCAAGAAAGGTGGACATCTGGGCGGAGTGACCGGGTGATGACCACTGACGCAGTAGCATGATGGCCGGCTCATTTGTATCTGTGACAAATCTGACCTGTCTGAGAGTGTGATCAACTCATGTGATCTGTGATGTGATGTTGAGCACATGTGCCCAGTCTTTAGAGCATGCTGTAACAGTTTCTGTCGTGCGCGATTTGTTGTCAATTTGTCATGATTCTCTTACCTGATATGCGGTTCTTTTTTTCTTTTTGACTTGGAAGAAAATATAATGTTATGCGCATCTGTGTATTTTTCGGAGGTGATTTAAACATCATTTCAATGAGCGAAGAGACTGCCCAACTCTGGTCACTTTTTCCGCAACGTAGATCAGATAAGTATCATGGAAGGTCTGGTGTAAATCCGATTAAACTAAACGGTACCGATTGCGAACCTACACGGAATGGACAAAATATAATTAAAACTTTCTAAATTGCAATTTTGCCGTCAACGAAACTGAATGACGCTTGCCTAAGTCAACTAAAACTTGCCTATATCTGATGAACGCTGTCAGCTCCATTGCATTTTGTCAGAATCCAGTGACCAGTGTTGACACGGTGCACTTTGTAGATTTCCAATGCCCTTTGCCGCGGGAGTGTGTTATGCCGATGTGAGATGCACCATGTCAAACAGTATGTTAGCTGACGGCATAAATGAGATCTGTCGAGTTGAGCTGAACATACGCCGATTCGCATTAAAAAAGGGTAGTAAGCATCATGAACGCTTATCTGGCTGACGTAATGTTTCCCGCGGCGCAAGGTTGTAGCGCGTCACCGGGTCTACACTCGGCACCGGGGTCATGGAGTCATGGAAACAAGGGGTCATGGAAACAAGGAGTCATGGAAACAAGGAGTCATGGAAACAAGGGGTCATGGAAACAAGGAGTCATGGAAACAAGGAGTAATGGAAACAAGGGGTCATGGAAACAAGGGGTCATGGAAACAAGGAGTCATGGAAACAAGGAGTCATGGAAACAAGGAGTCATGGAAACAAGGGGTCTAGGAAACAAGAGTCATGGAACACAAGGAGTCATGGAAACAAGGAGTCATGGAAACAAGGAGTCATGGAAAACAAGGGGTTCATGAAAAAGGGGTCAGGAACAAGGAGTCATGGAAAAGAGTCATGGAAACAAGGAGTCATGGAAACAAGGCGAGTCATGAAACACAAGGAGTCATGGAAACAAGGGGTCATGGAAACAAGGGGTCCATGGAAACAAGCGGAGTCATGGAAACAAGGAGTCATGAAAACAAGGAGTCATGAGACCCAAGTCATGGAAACAAGGAGTCATGGAAACAAGGAGTCATGGAAACAAGGAGTCATGAAACAAGGAGTCATGGAAACAAGGAGTCATGGAAACAAGGGGTCATGGAAACAAGGGGTCATGGAAACAAGGAGTCATGGAAACAGGGTCATGTGAAACAAGGAGTCATGGAACAAGGGGTCATGGAAACAAGGAGTCATGGAACAAGGGGTCATGGGAAACAAGGAGTGCATGGAACAAGGAGTCATGAGAGCCCCAAGTCATGGAAACAAGGAGTCATGAAACCCAAGTCATGGAAACAAGGAGTCATGAACCAGTCATGGAAACAAGAGTCATGGAAACAAGGAGTAATGGAAACAAGGAGTCATGAAAACAAGGAGTCATGGAAACAAGGAGTCATGGAAAACAAGGAGTCATGGAAAACAAGGAGTCATGAGACCCAAGTCATGGAAACAAGGAGTCATGAAACCCAAGTCATGGAAACAAGGAGTCATGAAACCCAAGTCATGGAAACAAGGAGTCATGAAACCCAAGTCATGGAAACAAGGAGTCATGAAAACCCAAGTATGGAAACCAGCTATAGAGAAATTGAAGAAGTGGTGCTTCGTACTCTTCTCATACCCACAGTAGACTTGTTCTTCGATTTCGCTTCAGTGGAATCGATTCCGATTCCATACCAACCAGATGAGTTGATCCGATTCCGATTCCAATTGTCCATTTTACTAGAGAATCGATTCCGAATCCAATTCCAGGAGCACCTTAAAGCTTGAATCCGAATCCGATTCATTTATTCGATATGAGTCGCTCTGCATAAAAATGGCTGACGATACATATGTACAGTCGGTCTCATAATGACCTTCCCTTGCCACCACGTGTCGCTACGATCGTGATAGGCACAACAAAGGTGGTTCCCACCGTAGGTTGGTACCTATTGTGGGTGTCTGGCAGGTGCGTGACCTGGGAGGGGGAGGGAAGGAGGGAGTACGGGCGTTGTCGGAATGGAATGCGCCGCGACCCGGGTGGTAGTCAGGGTGTCCTGTCATCGAGGGTCAAGAGGTCGCTTGTCCTGAGTTGGTAGATTTCCAATATTGGAAACAGAATTACAGTGTCCGTCACATCAGCCCAAATAGCTCAGTCGGTATAGCTGTCTACTCCTAGCGTATTCGTAGATTTTCGTGGATTCGAACCGCGCTGGCACCAGGCGCTTTTACGTGTATTTCCTTTCTTAATCATGCCACGTGTCATGTGCAATGCAGAACCCCGAAATTAACGAATGCAAACGTCACCTGATGATTCTACACGAAAAAGCAGACAAATTCAGTGGGCCTCGCACTGATATGTTCGCATCACGCCGATCCGTCCTTCACGCTCCACAAACACACCCGGGCGGGTTTATATGCATTAAGTTAGCGACGATATCTGCGACACGACAGTATTTAAAACCTTAGGTCTATGAAGCATCGCCAGGTGTGTAGCTGATAGAGCATCTGACTGGGTACGTGTTTAAATTTGACCTTGACCTTGAGATCAGGTAAAAATATCGACACTTTATTTTTGGCGCAATGCAAATTTCGCAATCGTCGCAAGCGACACGACGGATAGACATTTCCCGAGACGACATTTGTGACGACGGTATCGGGTCAACTTGATTTACAAATATTCGTCTTAAAGTATAGCCCGTGCAGTGTTCTATCAATTGGACACTTAGCGATGCTTCACAGACCTATGGTTTTCTTTAAACTGGGTCATCACAGACATCGTCGCTAACTTGACATTCTAGGTCTGCGTATACTTCCAACCACGGTCCGCCACACAGCCTCGCACACATGCGCATTGTTATTCCCCAATCGGCCTGTGTGGGTCAGACCAGGACGGAGCGGTGCAGATTTCCGCCAAGTGATGATCACGTAGCGAAGGTGGCGGAGAGTGCAGTGTCTCAGCAGCTGATGTCGTACTTACTATCGCATTCTATACTGAGTGATGCTCATCATGGGTTCAGACCCGGGCGTTCTACGGAGTCGGCGGTGTTGGATGCGGTCGGATACTTGATGGGCGGCATGGACAGCGGTCTAGTCGGCTGTCTTACGACAGTTGACGCGTTCAAGGCGTTCGACAGCGTCCGACATCCCCGGCTGCTAAGCAAGCTAGGCTGGTATGACATAGATGGTCATTGGTTCGATGATTGGTTGAGTGGACGTGTTCAGAAGGTCAGGGGAGGGCAAAATACTTTTCCGATCACTCACGGAGTGGTACAGGGGTCATTACTGGGCCAAATTTATTTTACTTTTTACCAATGACTTAGTATCTTACTTTGATTCGAAATTGTAATGTATGTGTGTGTGTGTGTGTGTGTGTGTGTGTGTGTGTGTGTGGTGTGTGTGTGTGTGTGTGTGTGTGTGTGTGTGTGTGTGTGTGTGGTTGTGTGTGGTGTGTGTGTGTGTGTGTGTGTGTGTGTGTGTGTGTGTGTGTGTGTGTGTGTGTGTGTGTGTGTGTGTGTGTGTGTGTGTGTGTGTGTGTGTGCGTGCGTGCGTGCGTGCGTGCGTGCGTGCGTGCGTGCGTGTGTGTGTGTGTGTGTGTGTGTGGTGTGTGTGTGTGTGTGTGTGTGTGTGTGTGTGTGTGGTGTGTGTGTGTGTGTGTGTGTGTGTGTGTGTGTGTGTGTGTGTGTAATTTAATGGCGCTAGACTGGAAGAGCCATGAATTGTGAAGTCCTAAGAAATAATGATGATGATGATGATGAAGTATCGGCCGGCACCGGGCGAGCTGTCAAATCGGTCCGGCCCCGCCTCGGTGCGGGATTCAGCCAGCTATCGTTTTGCCTACCGTGGGAGACCCAGAGCTAGGGAAGATAATTATGAGACCGACTGTACAGTCGGTCTCATAATGATCTTCCCCCAGCTCTGGGTCTCCCACGGTAGGTAAAACGATAGCTGGCTGAATCCCGCACCGAGGCGGGGACCGGACCGGTTTGACAGCTCGCCCGGTGCCGGCCGATACTTGGCGGAATCTGCACCGCTCCGTCCTGGTCAGAACCACACAGGCCGATCGGGGAATAAACAATGCGCATGTGGTGGCGAGGCTGTGTGGCGGACCGTGGTTGGAAATATACGCAGACCTAGAATGTCAAGTTAGCGACGATGTCTGTGATGACCAGTTTTTAAGAAAACCATAGGTCTGTGACAGCATCGTTAAGTGTGCAATTGATAGAACACTGCACGGGCTATACTTTAGGACGAATATTTGTATCTCAAGTTGACCGATACCGTCGTCCACAGATGTCGTCTCGGAAATGGCTATCCGTCGTGTCGCTTGCTACGATTGCGAAATTTGCATTGCGTCAAAAAATAAAGTGTCGATATTTTGACCTGATCTCAAGGTCAAGGTCATATTTAAACACGTAGCCAGTCAGATGCTCTATCAGCTACACATCTGGCGATGCTTCTTAGACCTAAGGCTTTAAATACTGTCGTCGCAAATATCGTCGCTAACTTAATGGATATAAAACCGCCCGGGTGTGTTTGTGGAGCGTGAAGGACGGAGCGGCGTGATGCGAACATACCAGTGCGAGGCCCACTGTATTTGTCTGCTTTTCCGAGTAGAATCATCAGGTGTGACGTTTGCATTCGTAATTTCGGGGTTCTGCATTGCACATGCCACGTGGCATGATTAAGAAAGAAATTCACGTAAAAGCGTCCGGTGCAGCGCGGTTTTCGAACCCACGACCAATCTACGAATACGCTAGGGAGTAGACAGCTTATACCGACTGAGCTATTTGGGCTGATTTGATGAACACTGTTGTTCAGTCTCCAATATTGGATCTCTGCCAGCTCAGGACAGGGCGACCCTCTTGACCCTCGAGACAGACTGCCCTGACCACCACCCGGGTCGCGGCGCATTCCATTCCGACAACGCCCCGCACTCCCTCCCTCCCTCCCTCCCCTCCCCCTGTCACGCACCTGCCAGACAGCCACCAAGGGAAGACCATTATGAGACCGACTGTACATACCTACCTATTGTATGGTATGGCCTTTGGTATGGCCCAAATGGCAGGAATAACCATGTTTAATATATTACACAGGCATATTTAATATAAATTATTAATTATTTATTTTATTTTATATTTTAAATTACTTGTATATCCATAGATGTAATTTTGAAATAGGCCTGCGTCCGAAAATATCATTAAACAAGTCATTTATAAAGTTTTCTCTTCTTAAATAATATAAAACAACGTGGATAAGGTCACTAATTCCGATGATATTGAAAGGCATATTTAATATGACTATTTTGATAGAAAACTTCAAATCATTTCATGAATTTTGTTAAAAACTGAACTGTGCTGCAAAACCGCGACAGTTCAAAATACAAAGCATTAACGAAAGGCACCATCAACCAAACAACATAACATCCAACGTATCTATAATTACATATTGCAAGCTGCTATTGTGCAAATGATACACAGGGAACTCAATGTCTTGAAAGATATAAGGATATTATGAAATGTGCGGTACAATAAACCTAACATCGTCATAAGCGGAGATCATTGTATGTCTCCACACAAATAAGTATAATTACTAAGCACGTCTATTGACCCTGAATCAGTGACAGATTATCATCTAGCTTTGCCTTTATGCTCAAAAGAAATGCTCAAAGAAACGAATTTCCTCCAAGAAGAACCTTAATCATGGTTAGAGCGATTTTAACGCAAATAAAACAGAATCGTTCAAATAAAAAACAAAACAAAAATTGATTCCGATTCCGATTCTACCCTTTTCTTTTAACAAATATTCCACCTGATTCGATTCCATCCAGATGCCAACGGAATCGAACCTGATTCAGATTCCAGGACAAACGGATTCGATTCCGGAATCGGATTCGATTCCACCGGAATCAAGCACAAGTCTGACTCACAGGTGTAATATACATACAACCTTCTGACACAATGTCCCATCTTACAGTGGAATGCATGAGACTTATAGGTAAATGGCCGAGAGTAAGCATTTTCTTACTGTCAAGTCTCCATTAAGCATGTGTATACAAGAAACTCACTTTCTTGATAAAGATAACTACAACTTTACAATCCCAGGATACAGTTTATACATACAAGATGTTGTTGGAGAGACAAGAGAAGGTGTGTGCAATGTATGTGCTAACTACATCCCCGCCATGAAATTAAACTACAGTCATCCTCACAGACTGTACATGTCATGTGACATCAACAATCATCGCTTCATCATTCGCTCATTTATTTGCCCCCCAAACAAACCCATTAGAGAAGCAGATCTCAATGATTTAGTGAGACAGTTTGCTATTGATTATATGATATGTGCAGTAAACTGGCTGTTGCATTTGAAGCTGGATTGGCCATCCATCAGTCACGTGACGATTCGCCGTCTCCTGAAGTTTTCAGTGATGGTTAAGGGTGCTATCCAGTCGTTGAACATCTCCGGTGGACCCGGACGTAAAGGCCGAGGATCTTCAAGGCTCGCACTATAGCACATGATACTGGAATCGGTTGCTCCCAAAAACCTACTTCGATATTAGGGCCACGTTCCAGCCTTTTCCGCCTCGGGCCGTCCATGCTTGGGTGCCCAGCCAGGACCTACTCCGCCAATCACCCTTACAGATCAGGCAGGACAGAAATTCGCAATACCAGTTCAATCAGAAGAGCCAGAAATGGGCAAAAAACAGCATTCAACACACCAGCAAATCAGCCAGGCAATATGCAATATCAGGCAAAGGCATTCCAGGTTCACCCGAAAGAAGAGAAAAAAAAACATCCACACCCACTGCAAACACAAGAGCAAACTGGTAAGGTGGAAGAGCAATCAAGAGATTGGAGTAGGACGTCCAGAAAAAAACTTCCACTCCCCAGCAAGTGCAGATGTAAGAGGGAAGAGAAGACACAAGCGAAAAAGATGAACAAAGTTATTGTCTGACACCCACGCAAACCCCACAATGCAATCACAATCAGATCAGCAAAATAAAGAAAAACACACAATAGAACAGGATATACCGTTTTGAAGAATCCTCACATCCTGGGAGGCCGAGAAGAACGCGAAGAAAACACCAACCCACAGATCAGATACCGACCAAAGAACCGCGTCAAAAACGTTCGTCCTCGTGGCAGTCAAACGTCCGAATGTGCCCGTTCCAGCCTGTTGATTGGAGTCCAGCGGCTCTCACCCGACTCGGCTCACATGGCCAGGGCAGACGACGTCCACTGGTCACCGGTCAGTAGAGGTGGAGAAGGGTAGAGCATGGGTGAAGAAGGGTAGAGCATGGGTGGAGAAGGGTAGAGCATGGGAGGAGAAGGGTAGAAGCATGGGTGGATGAATGGTAGAGTATGGGAGAAGAAGGGTAGAGCATGGGAGGAGAAGGGTAGAGTATGGAGGAGAAGGGTAGCGCATGTGTGGAGAAGGGTAGAGTGTGGATAAGAAGGGTAGATCATGGGAGGAGAAGGGTAGACCATGGGAGGGAAGGGTAGAGGCATGGGAGGAGAAGGGTAGATCATTGGTGTGAGAAGGGTAGAGCATTGGAGGGGAAGGTAGAGTATGGGAGGGAAGGGTAGAGTATGGGAGGGGAAGGGTAGAGTATGAAGGGGGAAGGGTAGAGTATGGGAGAAGAAGGGTAGAGTATGGGAGAAGAAGGGTAGAGCATGTGTGGAGAAGGGTAGAGTGTGTGAGAAGAAAGGGGTAGATATGGGAAGGAGAAGGGTAGACATGGGAGGGGGAAGGGTAGAGCATGGGAGGAGAAGGTAGATCATTGGTGGAGAAGGGTAGAGCAATGGAGGGGAAGGGTAGAGTATGGGAGGGGAAGGGTAGAGTATGGGAGGGGAAGGGTAGAGTATGGGAGGGGAAGGGTAGAGTATGGGGAGGGGGAAGGGTAGAGTGGAGGGGAAGGGTAGAGTATGGGAGAAGAAGGGTAGAGTATGGAGAAGAAGGGTAGAGTGTGGGAGAAGAAGGGTAGATCATGGAGGAGAAGGGTAGACCATGGGAGGGGAAGGGTAAAGCATGGGAGGAGAAGGGTAGAGTATGGGAGGGGAAGGGTAGAGTATGGGAGAAGAAGGGTAGAGTATGGGAGAAGAAGGGTAGAGTATGGGAGAAGAAGGGTATAGCATGGGAGGAGAAGGGCAGAGTATGGGAGAAGAAGGGTAGAGTATGGAGGGGAAGGGGTAGAGTATGGTAGGAGGGAAGGGTGAAGTATGGGAGGGGAAGGGTAGAGTATGGGAGAAGAAGGGTAGAGTATGGAGAAGAAGGGTAGAGTGTGGGATGAAGAAGGGTAGATCATGGGAGGGAGAAGGGTATACCATGGGAGGGGAAGGGTAGAGCATGGGAGGAGAAGGGTAGATCATTGGTGGAGAAGGGTAGAGCATGGGAGGGGAAGGGTAGAGTATGGGAGGGGAAGGGTAGAGTATGGGAGGGGAAGGGTAGAGTATGGGAGGGGAAGGGTAGAGTATGGGAGAAGAAGGGTAGAGTGTGGGATAAGAAGGGTATATCATGGGAGGAGAAGGGTAGACCATGGGAGGGGAAGGGTAGAGCATGGGAGGAGAAGGGTAGAGTATGGGATGGGAAGGGTAGAGTATGGGAGAAGAAGGGTAGAGTATGGGAGAAGAAGGGTAGAGTATGGGAGAAGAAGGGTAGAGTATGGGAGAATAAGGGTAGAGTATGGGAGGGGAAGGGTAGAGTATGGGAGGGGGAAGGTAGAGTATGGGAGAAGAAAGGTAGAACATGGGAGGAGAAGGGTAGAGTATGGAGGGGAAGGGTAGAGTATGGGAGGGGAAGGGTAGAGTATGGGAGGGGGAAGGGTAGAGTATGGGAGAAGAAGGGTAGAGTATGGGAGAAGAAGGGTATAGCATGGGAGGAGAAGGGCAGAGTATGGGAAAAGAAGGGTAGAGCATGGGAGAATAAGGGTAGAGTATAGGAGAAGAAG
>JAXIVJ010006113.1:0-37500 GCA_036785665.1 Chirona hameri | reverse complement strand
GTCTGGACTGGAGCAGCGGGGTAGCCGACTGTAGCCGGCCGTGGTCCGCCGTGGTCCGCCCGTGGTGTGCTGTGGTGTGCTGTGGTGTGCTGTGGTCCGCTGTGATGTGCTGTGGTGTGCCGTAGTGTGCTGTGGTGTGCTGTGGTGTGCTGTGGGTGTACTGTGATGTGCTGTGATGTGCTGTGATGTGATGTGGTGTGCTGTGGTGTGATGTGGTGTGATGTGCTGTGCTGTGGTGTACTGTCGTCCGCCGTGGTGTGCTGTGGTTTGCTGTGGTGTGCTGTTGTATGGTGGTGTGCCGTGGTGTGCTGTGGTGTGATGTGATGTGGTGTGAGTGATGTGATGTGATGTGATGTGATGTGATGTGATGTGATGTGATGTTATGTGATGTGATGTGATGTGATGTGATGTGATGTGATGTGGTGTGGTGTGGTGTGGTGTACTGTGATGTGCTGTTGTATGCGGTGGTGTGCTGTGGTGTGCTGTGTTGTGCTGTGGTATGGTGTGGTATGCTGTGGTGTGATGTGGTGTGCTGTGGTGTGCTGTGATGTGATGTGGTGTGATGTGATGTGGTGTGCTGGGGTGTGCTGGGGTGTGCTGTGGTGTGCTGTTGTATAGTGGTGTGCTGTGGTGTGCTGTGGTGTGCTGTGGTGTGCTGTGGTGTGCTGTGGTGTACTGTGATGCGCTGTTGTATGCCGTGGTGTGCTTTGGTCCGCCGTGGTGTGCTGTGGTGTGCTATGGTGTGCTGTGGTGTGCTGTGGTGCGCTGTGGTGTGTTGTGGTGTGCTGTGGTGTGCTGTGGTGTGCTGTGGTGTGCTGTGGTGTGCTGCGGTGTGCTGTGGTGTGCTGTGGTGTGCGGTGGTGTCCTGCGGTGTGCTGTGGTCTGCTGTGGTATGATGTGGTCCGCTGTGGTCGCCCTGGTGTGCTGTGGTGTGCTGTGGTCGTCCGCAGTGGCCCTGGGCGGTTGGTGTCAGATTGGGCGTCTCGGAGGGTTAAAGAGGGAGGCTTGGGACGGTCTGGCGGGGGTCCAGCAGTGGCCGCAGTGTCTCCCGTCGCGGGCAGCGCTCCAGGGGACAGAGCTGGTCCCGGTCCCGGACTTGCTCTCCGCCGGTCAGAAACGCGGTCAGCAGGACCCAAGAAGGCTGCCTCATGCGGCCTGTTTCATGGAGTAATAAGCACAAATCCCAGTTTATTTTCTTATGTTGTAAATACTAAGTTATAAACATACAATATTAAATCGTACATTTTGTATATACCAGCTGTGCTCAAAAGCTCAGCATCCGTCTATCAGTGTATCTTTCTCATCCCACTGCCCTCCACCGGGTGCAGCAGTCTACAAAGCGCTCCAGACGTGTTAACAGCCGGCAGTGTTGGTTCAGACGGTGACGTCACAGTGCCGGCGGTGACGTTCTGCTGACGAGTGTCGCTGTATCTCTCAATCTCCCCCTCTCTGAGAGGCGGACGGCGCGAATGGCGCGGTGAGACTCTTTCCGCCTCTCAATCTCTCCCTCTCAGAGAGGCGGACGGCGCGAGTGGCGCGGTGAGACTCTTTCCGCCTCTCAATCTCCCCCTCTCAGAGAGGCGGACGGCGCGAGTGGCGCGGTGAGACTCTTTCCGTCTCTCAATATCTGCCTCTCAGAGAGGCGGACGGCGCGAGTGGCGCAGTGAGACTCTTTCCGCCTCTCAATCTCTGCCTCTCAGAGAGGCGGACGGCGCGAGTGGCGCGGTGAGACTCTTTCCGCCTCTCAATATCTGCCTCTCAGAGGGCCGGACGGCGCGAGTGGCGCGGTGAAACTCTTTCCGCCTCTCAATCTCTCCCTCTCAGAGAGGCAGACGACGCGAGTGGCGCGGTGAGACTCTTTCCGCCTCTCAATCTCTGCCTCTCAGAGGGGCGGACGGCGCGAGTGGCGCGGTGAGACTATTTCCGCCTCTCAATCTCTGCCTCTCAGAAGGGCGGACGGCGCCAGTGGCGCGGTGAGACTCTTTCCGCCTCTCAATCTCTGCCTCTCAGAGAGGCGGACGCCGCGAGTGGCGCGGTGAGACTCTTTCCGCCTCTCAATCTCTGCCTCTCAGAGAGGCGGACGGCGCGAGTGGCGCGGTGAGACTCTTTCCGCCTCTCAATCTCTGCCTCTCAGAGAGGCGGACGTGGCGCGAGTGGCGCGGTGAGACTCTTTCCGCCTCCCAATCTCTGTCTCTCAGAGAGGCGGAGGGCGCGAGTGGCGCGGTGAGACTCTTTCCGCCTCTCAATCTCTGCCTCTCAGAGAGGCGGACGGCGCGATTGAGAGGCGGAAAGAGTCAGTGCAGTGCCGGGCGCGAGTGGCGCGGTGAGACTCTTTCCGCCTCTCAATCTCTGCCTCTCAGAGAGGCGGACGGCGCGAGTGGCGCGGTGAGACTCTTTCCGCCTCTCAATCTCTCCCTCTCAGAGAGGCGGACGGCGCGAGTGGCGCGGTGAGACTCTTTCCGCCTCTCAATCCCCCCCTCTCAGAGAGGCGGACGGCGCGAGTGGCGCGGTGAGACTCTTTCCGCCTCTCAATCTCCCCCTCTCAGAGAGGCGGACGGCGCGAGTGGCGCGGTGAGACTCTTTCCGCCTCTCAATCTTCCCCTCTCAGAGAGGCGGACGGCGCGAGTGGCGCGGTGAGACTCTTTCCGCCTCTCAATCTCTGCCTCTCAGAGGGGCGGACGGCGCGAGTGGCGCGGTGAGACTCTTTCCGCCTCTCAATTTCTCCCTCTCAGAGAGGCGGACGGCGCGAGTGGCGCGGTGAGACTCTTTCTGCCTCTCAATCTCTGCCTCTCAGAGGGGCGGACGGCGCGAGTGGCGCGGTGAGACTCTTTCCGCCTCTCAATCTCTGCTTCTCAGAGAGGCGGACGGCGCGAGTGGCGCGGTGAGACTCTTTTCGCCTCTCAATCTCTGCCTCTCAGAGGGGCGGACGGCGCGAGTGGCGCGGTGAGACTCTTTCCGCCTCTCAATCTCTGCCTCTCAGAGAGGCGGACGGCGCGAGTGGCGCGGCGAGACTCTTTCCACCTCTCAATCTCTCCCTCTCAGAGAGGCGGACGGCGCGAGTGGCGCGGTGAGACTCTTTCCGCCTCTCAATCTCTGCCTCTCAGAGAGGCGGACGGCGCGAGTGGCGCGGTGAGACTCTTTCCGCCTCTCAATCTCCCCCTCTCAGAGAGGCGGACGGCACGAGTGGCGCGGTGAGACTCTTTCCGCCTTTCAATCTCTGCCTCTCAGAGAGGCGGACGGCGCGAGTGGCGCGGTGAGACTCTTTCCGCCTCTCAATATCTGCCTCTCAGAGAGGCGGACGGCGCGAGTGGCCCGGTGAGACTCTTTCCGCCTCTCAATATCTGCCTCTCAGATAGGAGGACGGCGCGAGTGGCGCGGTGAGACTCTGTCCGCCTCCGCTCCGTAAAGGCCATAGAGGATGTTACTCGTGCACACGCTGGCTGACGGCGGCAACGCAAGAAATGGCGGCGTCCTCGCGGTCTATAGTAAACCACTACAGACTCAGACTCAGACTCAGACTCAGACTCAGACTCAGACTCAGACGTATATTAAAGTGATCCACAACAAGCGTGTGGCTGCTACCACCTCTCGTCGGAAGATAACAGAAGGTCAAATGGTCAGGCGGATGCGCAACACATTCACTCATACATTAATACAGGTCAAAGTGAGGCACATCACACACGGGCCCGGGAAACGGCTAATAGGAGTCAGTCGGGCGCGGCAGACTGAGCCGACAGGTGTCACCTTAGGCGGCGAGCAAACGGCGGCACGGGAAGCTCCAGCAGGTCTGGGGGCAACAAGTTGTGCAGTGCCGGGCCGCGACAGCTGAAGCGCCTCTTCCCCATCTCAGTGCGCGACCGGGGCACAAAAAGGTCGCAGTCCTGGTGAGTGGTCCTGTCCAACACTTCCCGCACCTCGCGCATCTCAGCCACAGTGGCGAGACCCTCGGCCAGCTCCTCAGGCTCGCCGAGACGGCGCACTTTGTGTTTCAGACACAAAATGCGGTACAAGACCAGGTTCTCCGCGCCGAGCCAACCCAGCTTCTCAAACAGGTCCGATGCATGATGAAACTTTTTGTGGCCGAAAATCACTTTTTCCCCATAGTTAATATTTTTTTAAAATTCTAGACAAGTTCTTCCGTGAACCGTTAGTCGTTACCATATATAGTGACGCAGTATCGGACCTGCGAGAGAACCAGAGCGTTGACCAGCACAGAGATGACGGATAATGACAGGCGGCTACTAAGATGTGATAGACCACTGATAATGCCGAAACGGCGTCTAGTGACGGAAGTTACATGGGCGTCCCAGTTCAAAGTGCGATCGAAGGTGATGCCGAGATTCTTAGCTTCCGAAATAGGTACGGAGTGTGATCGCGAAATTTGACCGTGAAGTTCGGGGCATTGCGCAAATTTTGAGTGCTTCCCAACAGCATCAGTTGGGTTGTCTCAGTGTTGATTTTAAGCCGTTTCCACGAAACCAGATGTCCAGAGAAGCAAGCGCACGTTCCATCCTACTCGTCGACGTTATTGAGCTCTGACTTCTTGCCACTGACTAAAATTTGTGTATCATCGGCATACTGTACAACTACTGCGTCCTCGGCGAACAGGCTAAGGTCGTTGGCGAAGACGCCGAGTGGTGGTCCACCGCTCGCAGAGCTCCGCGAGCTCCGCCGCCCGGTGTCAGGCTGCCCCTGTCGGATGCCAACATACTGTGCCGCAAGGCATCGCTGGTTGGAAAGCCGCCTGGCGAGCTCGGGTAGGCTGTGCCGCGTTACAGGGATGTATTGCGGTACAGCATGTCAGAAACGAGCATAAAACTAGGCTGTCCGCAGTCCTCCCCCTCTCCAGTCCTACACAGACTCGGTTGGTAGCACGCTACCCTTTTTGGAAGCAAATTGTATTTAAAGAATACCTACTGACATTCAATGATCTAAAACTTTCAGGAGTTTGCAGTAATGGACTGCCGACGAGCCTTGCAAGCTGCTACCTCGCGACTCCTAAGCAGACTTGTCAATGATTCATATTTGTCATGAATCGATTCACAGTGATTCACGGACCATAATGAATGATTCAATCATGATTCAATCACTATACATTACCGTAATGAATGATTCAATCGTGATTCAATCACTCAACATTACCATAATTAATGATTCAATCATGATTCAATCACTCAACATTAACATAATGAATGATTCAATCTTGATTCTATCACTCAACATTAAAGAAAAGTGTCGACTCCTTTGTCTAACTCCTTTGATTTTGAATGTGCGACTCTAAGATTTTATGAGCGTGATAAGGAGGCTATGCTCTACCTGTGTGCCATTTTTCATGCAAACCAGAATAGTCTGCTGTTTGACCTTAAACATATGACCTGCTCTAAATCCTTTGATTTTGAATGTGCGACTCTAAGATTTCATGAGCGTGATAAGGAGGTTATGTTCTACCAGTGTGCTAATTTCCATGCACATCGGAATAGTCCGCTGTTTGACCTTAAACCTATCTGACCTGCTCTAACTCCTTTGATTTTGAATGTGCGACTCTAAGATTTTACCAGAATGATCACTAGCTCTGTGTGTGTTCCAATTTTGAAGCTAATCCAAATAGTCCGCGAATGTGTTTCCGAATGTGAATGTGAATGTGAACCAATTTGACACGCGTGTTGTTTATTTTGATTATAAAATGATATTTATAATATGTATTATAATTGCAAATTCCAAGTTCCAAAATAATTAATGACTTTACGTTTCGCCTTTTTAAGCGAATAGAACATTTATTTTGATTTTGCATTAGGTATTATTTTTTATAAAGCATGTGGAATAAAGCGGCGCCGATGCGACAATGATATTTGGGACATCCGGAGGTCATGCAAATGTTTGTTTATGATTTAGTTTTTTATATGGTATAGCCTAGAAATTAGGAAAAGGTGAGTACCTTTTGATAATTTTACGTGTGAAAAATGTGTGCGTTTACTGTGTGGTTTATGAATCAAAGTATGAGTTAGTTACCTTTTCTAAGTATTTAGGTGCCTACCCCTAACCCTACCAGTACCAATGTATGTACCTAGTTAGGGCTGATTGAACAGTGGCTTTGTGCCCACTGGAGTTGGACACAAAGCCTCGCTTTCTTCATGAATATATGAATTACAGGCTACAGCTCAGAGCTCATATAATTGGCCATTAAGTCCACAGGGCACAGATAAATGCTGGGCCGCTGACATATTTTTTGGACAGTTTATGCTGTTCGACCGAAAAAGAATGATTCTTTGAGCAATGAATGATTCAATCAGCCTATTTTCTCTGTATGAATGATTCAATCAGTGACTGACAACAGGTTTGCGCATGAGGTGAATCGATTCATGAGTCATTCATTTGAAATAAGAATGATTCAATCAAAAGTAGTCGATTCACATTTAATCATTGACAAGTCTGCTCCTAAGGCACGTCACGTCTCCTAACCAACCGCGTCACGTAAATATGGAGCTCAGTAACGGTCTTAGGTATGAAAAAACGGCAGTTTGGTTTGGACATATATTGAAACCCCACATCTGCGCATAGGCACATACCCATCTTATCTATCACAGAGTGAACACATCCCCACAAACAACCCCCAACGTTGGCGCATGGTTACTCTGCACCAAATTGTCTTTACGGCCAGTTTGGGAATTTTACACGGCGTTGACTGAGTTCTCCGTCACTGTCAGCGGCGGTACGGAGCAGTAACGCAGTGTTCGCCCGGCTCACTCTATGGACCATAAATCCGCCACAGCTGCCGGCGACCGTCCGCCCGCAATAGAAGAGGAAAACAACGTCGTCCGGACATAGCGATGAGAACGAAGGTCCAGTTTGTCTGACATCCAATGTCTGTCAAGTTCCTCTTTTATAAGTTTCTGTCTAGCACACTAGACTCTAGAGGTCTGTTATTAATGTCCAGACCTCAGCGCTTGTCAACAAAATGACGCAGTGATATTTGCTCAACACAAATTCGTTATTTTTATGTGATTCATGCATGACTCATGCATACTCTGTTGCAATGCTGCATACTGTAGACTTAATACAATACAATATAATAGACTACTTTAAAACCGATGCATGCTATAGACTCGACTTCTTCCGATGTGGGTAGTTGGACATGGATTCCTCAAGAATGGAGGGATGCCGCACGAATTTCTCTGACAAAAGTCAACAGTTCGAGTAATGGCCTGGATATTATTATCGACAGACAAATCTGTGACATAGGTCAGTTGTCAGACTTCTTTGATCTGACTTGGTGACTGTAAACCATTGGTAGTTGTGTTTGGAATAAAATGGCATTTGTCATGAAAATGCTTGCTCCTTCCTATTTTAGGTTTTATTCGTAAGTTTTTACCTTTGGTCATGTATTCGTTAAATTGTAATTAACAACTTTCGTTTGACTTTGACAAATCCTAAAATGAATTTGAATGATATGAAATCATACTTTCCGAAAAGGAAGTAAACAACTTTTTGAACTCAAATTGATTAAAGGTCTAGTTATTAAATGTTCCTCAGATGCTTGAAAAATATATCCAACGAAGTTTTCAAATCTTTTTCGGCGCCAATTATTGTTGTTTCAACTCGGAAGTTTTCGTTAACTTCAGTGCGCTTCATCAGCATGATGACATCAGTTCCAATTCCTATCCGCTTCGGTCATTGGCTTGAATCCATAGGGCAGTTCAGGAACCGTCTGACTGTCATGCAGCTCGCCATCGCTGATGTCTGTCCTGTCCTCCATGTCCAGCGACAAAGCTTCTTCCGTCGGGGGAGGGGAGCGGAGGGGCAGACTAGGCGGTCAGCTGAGCCGGACATCCGCAGCTGTGGTGACCTAATTGATCGTCGCCTGGGGCTACGGAGGGGGCGGGGGTGTCCGTTATGGCTCTGTTTGTATTTGATACGAGGTGACCCGGCGCTGCCAGAGACGGACGGTGCCTGGGGGAGTGGAGGGAGCGGGGTTGTCCGTTATGGCTCTGTTTGTATTTGATACGAGGTGACCCGGTGCCGCCAGAGACGGACGGCGCCTGGGGGGAGCGACGTGATCGGACTGCGGACGCCACCCGAGGTTCATCCCTCTGCTGCCAGCTACACAAACACACCACTCCACTGCAGGCTGGAGGGCAACGAGGAAAATTTGGAGATCAAGTTTTGTTGACATTTACATTGTAGCTTTTACAGGACATAGCTTTTGGCGTTGAAACGACAAGACTCCGAGAACAACCTAGAAGTTCTCAGTTGAAATTGGTTAATTCTTGCTGATACGATACAAATCATAGAGCTGTGGCTTGTTGTCATAGACAAGCCCAAAAAGGCGCTCGATAACCAGATAAAGTAAAGACACATTAATAAAGATAAGAGAAATAGAAATAAAGATAAATTTAAGACATTACGCAAGCTGTACCTAGATCTTTCCCACGTCCAAATGTTATCGCAAATCACTCGTTTAATCCCTATGACTGTATAATAGAATGTATGGAACATCGAAATGGGCAAAGTTCCTCTACAAGTATAGATTCATCGACCTGCATACTCCTTGCACCCACTTCGTACTCTACTCCTGCGAGTTCAGACAAGTTCAGAGAAGATGTGATGTGATGTGATGTGAGTTCAGAGAAGCTAGCCAGGCTGGCACCATCGCTGGCACCATCGCCGGCACCATCGCTGCACCACTACGCTTCTGCAGCCTCACACATCGGCCACTGCGGAGCCAACCCAGTGACCCTGCCGGAGCTTCGCTGACCTCGGCCCGGGGCCAGATCAGTACGCACAGGGCATCCTGCGCCGCCACAGATTGGCTAAGTGGATCGGGGCCGCTCTCGAGCGGCGGTGGGCGTAATTGGCGCGACTTGACGTCTCCGCGCCGCCGCCGCCGCCATCGCCATTAGCGCCCGAGGGCGTCGGGGCCGCCGATCCGGCGAGGACTTGTTATCGCGCCCGTAAGGAGCGCGATGCGCGGTCTTGGGATGTAAGGAGCCGGGCAGGCGGCGCCGCGGCCGCAGGAGGCAGTGACGCGAGCTGACATCGGATCAGACGGACAGCTTGCTGATGGCATCACAGTGTAGGGAGATGCCCGGGAACAGCGGTGATCTCCCTCGAGACAAGCGTCTGCCGTCGGCAAGGCAGGGCTGGGTGACGACAGGTGTTGGCGGCAGGTGCTGGGGTCTAGAGATTTTATGACGGTTTGGTCGGGCGATTTTGCGAGGGCCTCAGAGATTCCCGGTATCAGGGATTCCCGGTATTCCCGGTATGCTGGAGACAGGTCTTCGTTTGAAGACACAGCGAACAGATGTTGTTTTGGAATGTAGCTCACACGGGATCAGATGTCTATAAATGGCGAGATCTGTCGCTCACGACGAATCTAGGGCAATTTCTGTCGCGCGCTTCTAACTCAGCTCCTATGGAGAGTATGCGGAATACAAAAACACCGTTCGAATGCTCTTAAAAAATCATGTTGAAACTTTGTCGGTCGTTATTTGGCTTGGTCAATATTGAGGTCACCAGAGGTAATCAAAGGTCAAGTTTTACAAGTATAGAACTTTGCTCCTGAAACTCCCAAATATCTTGGGCACTATGATAGCTAAGAACAAACGGAAAAAAGCAATAGAAAGCTCATGAAAAACCCAATCGCCATTAGTGTTCTCCAATTTTAGCTAAGGTCAATAGTTTAGGCTCCAAAGGTCACCAAGTGTCACGATGGCTTTTCTTCCAAAAAGGTTTTGGTGAATAACTTCTTATCAGTTAAACATATCGCAATAATTTTAACACAATCGTATTTGTCTCGTCAAGACCCTTCGCAATATATTAATGGTGCCCGGGATAGGTCAACTTCAAAATTTGACCTCAGTTGTCACTTGTCACTGGTCCAGTCCCTGGTTAGTTTTACTGGTTCAGTTGTCACTGGTTCAATTGTCACTAGTTCGGTTGACCGTGTACCGTTAAAACGTGTGAGAAATTGCTCAAAATGTATTTCCTGGCAAACTTGCAGATCATATCATCAGTTTTTTTTCTTTTCTTTTTTTTCTTCTATGCCGCCACCCATTAACAGGTGACCAGGAGTGCCCCCGCCCTCGATCCCATCGACGCACATCACCTTACTTTAACACCAGAGAACAAAAGAGAAAATGTCGCGGCACTCCCAGCTAGGAAATGGAAGAAGAAATAAAAAAGCAAATGAAGAGAGGAAGGCTAAGTGGTCAGTGGTAATGTGGTTAAAAATAAGAAGGCAGAAAGTAGTCGTTGCTGAAATCAACAAGTGACTGCCCCCCAACTACGCCCCTGGGAATCATACATTCTGACATTCGCACATACGTAACCGAGTTAGTAAGGATTGTAAGTGTGTGCCCCACTGCCTGCTGGCCCCATCACGTTGCCATCAAGAAAGGTTTGCCAGACAGTGAGGCAGGATACAATTTCATTCATACAAAGGTTGGGAAGGCAGATCTTGGTTTAGGCAAGCAGAAGGTCTATGCTGGAACCCGGTGAGCCCCCCAGCTAAGCAAAGCTTGTTGCTGTTCGATCTCACCCAGGTTCCAGCGTCGGTTAGTCGGGGTGGCTTTCGCGCATGATATAATTAATTGATCTATAAGTTGAAACATGATCTAATTAATTCATATTTCAAGAAAGCAGAAAAGAAATAGAAGTACTATATTGCTCAACACCAATATAAATCTCTATCTCTGATTTACTATGTTTTATTTCAAATTATGCACGTTTATGCATGCTTATGTTGTTTGTTTATATACTGTTACTTAGTTCTGCAAATTTGTATTATTGTTTATTTATAATGTTACATACATTACAAATTGCATAACTTCATTCTTCTGCAACTTAGAAGTTAGAAGATGACTTTACAAATAGTTAACATTTAGCACTGCTATGGCTATTATTGTATTTAGGCTCATTTACATAAATGAGCAAACTACAAGGAATTTTTTTTCTAGGCTTGTGAGGCAAGCAGGGAAGGGTTATTCATGTTCACTGATCATGTGATTTTTAGTGATTTCTTTTATTTGTTTTTTAGTAGATGGTATTGAGTTTATGTGGGGGAATCTGGGGGCAACAATTTAATTCCATAAACGTGGTCCTATCCATGCTATGGTACGTGTCCGGTATAATTTTCGAGTGAATATTTCTTCAAAATGTCGTGCTACTCTTGAAGCTCTGTGATTGGTCTGAGTGAATTCGAAAAGTGAGGCTATGACTGGTGGGGCACTTCCAGATGCAACATTATAAAGCACGACTATAGCTTGCTGTCTGGCAATGTCCTTTACTTTAAGAATTTTGAGCTTTATATATATTGGGTTTGTGTGGGCTAGTCTTGCTTGATTATCAACAATCCTGACTATCTTTTTCTGTAGGATAAGCAATTTGTTAAGAAGTGATTTCGGTGCATTTCCCCATAACAGACAGCAGTAATTAAGATAAGGCAGAACTAATGCATTATACAACAGAAATCGGTGTTTCTGACCCAGGAAATATCTAGAGCGACTTATAATCCCTATATTACGACTTATTATACTTGAAATATGCATAATGTGACTCTCCCACTTGAGTTCTTCGTCTATATATACACCAAGATACCTCACAGTTTCTGTATGTCCTATATTTATACCATTTAATATTACATTGATGTCAACATTTATTTTAGATTTATTGTATATTTGATAGAATGTTTTATTGTTGTTTAAGGACAGCTTGTTTGCTTGCAACCATTTGTATACCTTTGGTAGTTCTGTATCTAAGTTATTTTGCAATTCAGAATTGGAATCAGCCTCAAATAAAAGGGCTGTATCATCAGCATAAAGTAATGATGTAAACTTTGACGAAATCCTGGGAAAATCATTTATGTATAAGATGAACAGAAGTGGGCCCAGAATAGAGCCCTGGGGGACCCCAATACTTACTTGACTCAGGCTTGACTGGACTTTTTTATACTCTACACATTGATATCTATTTGATAAGTATGAGTCTATGATTGTCAGGAATGTATCTGTGATACCATATGAGTGAAGTTTAAGCAATAATATTCTGTGATCAACAGTATCAAATGCCTTTTTTAAGTCCAGGTAGATACCACAGTTCATTTTGTTTGATTCAAACCCCCTGATTACTTTATCTTGCAATATGAGCAAGGGCATGTATGTTGAGTATCCCTTCCTAAATCCAAATTGGTTGGGACAAATTATGCTATTGTTGGAGACATGTTCCATGACGCGGACATGGATCACTTTCTCTAGAATTTTTGATATATATGGAAGGATACTGATTGGTCTATAATTGTTCATTTGTGTTCTATCACCTGATTTATAAATAGGTTTTATGACAGCAATTTTGAGTCTGCTTGGAAATTTCCCCTGGTCAAGACATATATTTATAAAGTGGACAAGCTTGTCTATGATTGCCATAAATGTTAACTTAAAGATTCTTGCATTAATTTTATCCACTCCATGTCCCACATTTTTCATGTTCTTAATTATAGATATAAGTTCATCATTATTAGTATGTTGCAAATGATTTGTTGTGTCTTTGCAAGGGTCTCCAAGGAACTCAAGAGCCTCTCAGGACACCCTTTCATGTTTTGTTGCAGGGTTTTCCCAACTGAGCCGAAGAAGGCATTAAATTCCTCTGCAATTTCTAAATTATCCTCAACATGTTTGTCTTCATTGTTTTTAAAGTAATTTGGAAATGTATTCTGATATGATTTTCCAGTAGTATGAGTGATGAGAATTTTCCACATTTTTTTTGGCATCATCCTTATTCTCCTCAAGCTCATCCTGTATATATTTGCACTTAGCACCCCGGATCAAGGTGTTTAGGATATTTCTGTATTTAACATATTTGTTTATAATTTCTTGTGTGGGGTTCTTTTGTTTTACATTAAAGAGTTTGCATCTGTTGTCTATAGATGCCAGGATAGATGGTGATATCCAGGGTTTTATTGGAGTATTTTTACGATTTGGGCTATATTTGAAGCTGAATTTATCTATACCACTTGTATATGCATTGATGATGATTTCACCAGCAGTTTCAGGATCAGTGATGGCTTCAAAGCTTTCCAATGATTTCTTTATATGTTCAGTTAAATTTGGTATTTTGTGATAATCAAATTGACATTGAATTTCCCTCTTGTTTCCTTTTGGACTGACTGCAAAGTCTAGTGTAGTAAATATTGGGAAATGGTCACCTGTATCATCAAGTATTATTCCAGATTTGTTAACAAGGGTTAAGTTATTGCAAAAGATGTTATCAATGAGTGAGTAACAAGTGTTCTGTATCCTTGTGGATTTAGAAACTAATGGAAGAAAACTTGATGATGCTAATAAATTGAAGAAAAAAAACAATGCTGCACCCCCTTTGGAAATACTCAAGAGATCAAGATTGAAATCTCCACAGATGAAGGCAATTTTATTCCTTATTTGAATAATATCTATGGCATTCCCTAGTTCTTCAATGAAACTGTTATTACTAAGGTTAGGGGGTTTATATATTTGGCACACTAGGATAGATAAATTGTTTCTTAACTGACATTCAATAAGTAGTGATTCTGTACACCTGAACACTTTGGGCAATTGTTGTGTTTCTCTGACAACATCATTATTCACATAAATTGCAACCCCACCCCCAGTACCATCGGTTCTGCTATCAAAATAGCAAGAGTAACCATTTATGTGTCTTTTCTTTTCCATTTCTTTGCATAGCCATGTCTCTGAGACACATATTATTGACCATCTAACTTTAGTTCTAAACAAAAGCACTTCAAATTCAGCAAATTTATCATCTGAAAGCAAGGACCTGGCATTTATATGGATGATGGTAAACTTGCCAGGGTATGAAGCAGCTGAGGTATCTGATACAGTACCAGGGACAGGGAGGCAATAGTATTTACAGTTAGTTCGAATATTCTCAAATGAATTATATGTATGGGTATGACTTACATCAGTGGGACCTATGACTGGAAAAGGGCAAAATATATGTTGGTCAAGGGATGGTGGATGGTATATACTTTCTGAAAGAATCATACTCACACCAATTGAAAGTGACGCAGTGTACGCTAGGCGATGGGGAAGCCCAGGAAATGAAACACTTCAATATGGAAGCATTTAATAGATTTGGTAGCATGTTAGAGCAGCAATGTATGGCACGTGATATATAGACTCTGTATATATTTTTCCAATATTCTGTTATAGAAAACGGAAATATCATAAGTATCATCTAATAGTTATATTTATAGGTTATGTGTAAACTGAAAACTGTATACTATATTTCAAATAATAGATCTCTGTGAAAGGTACACAATGTCACGTGGATACTGTGTATTGTATCAGTGTTGTGATTGTAATTTATGCGGCTTAACTGTAACCTCGTTTGATGAATGGGTGGGTATCTATTGCCTTGAATGGGTGAATGAGATGGTGGGCAGAGTGAGGAGGCTGCTAGTAATGGTGAGAGGGGAGTAGTAATTGTTGTTACCTACATTATGCTTGTGGTCATGCCTGGACTAATGTGTGGCGCCCATGAACATTATTGCATATCAGCGTTTGCAGTTGAATTATATACCTGCACCACACATCACTAACCACTATGTAATGTATACCACTGAGACACCAAGAACAGTTACTTTCTTGAACTGCCATGGATAACCCAAAACAACACACATCACAGCAAAACAAGAATAAGTGAACAGATGATGATTGGCAGTATTTCCAGCCATGTATCACCCATAGCTCGACCATGTTAAATCACAGGGATGTGGTGTATTTCAAAGATTCAGTTTTACATGTCATCAATTATCTTCGTATGAAGACAAACAATTCAAAATATAGACATACAGTCTAGTATAATTAACCATCGTCAGTGCAGCATCTAATACCTACGTGACCGTGCAGGGGGTTGGTACGACCCCCCCCCCCCCCCCCTTCAGCAAGATTTATCTCAAAGGCTGCAAAATACAGGGGCTGAAATCTAGTGAACAACACATTTTAGTGTATGCTTAACTGGCCTGGGACAACATCCATAAATAGTTTGGGTGAAGTATGCAATGCCTTGGGGGCATTGGGGGAAGTAAGTCTCAAATACAAAAACAAATTAACAAACTTGAGCCAGCCCCAGGTATCTTTCAGTCTACCAAACCATACCAATTACACTAATACAATATTTAGGGCAGAAACTGACTCATTTGGGGAAGCTTTTAATGACCTAAGCTAAAACTCCCAAAGCAATTTTATCACCAGATTAATCACTCCATGGCAGGTAGCATTACCATGGGACCCAAGTTAGCATGAACTGCTCCATTTCACTCATGAACATCTCTATGTGTCATGTATGAAGACGATATATGATCCAGAATTTCAGAAAATGAGGCAAGATCGAAAAGGGGCAAGGAAAATGTCTAGACTAGAGTATGAAATGGATTGGTTGATAATCCAATGGATTTTTGATCCAGTCCAATCCAATTGGGTTTGGATTGGATTGGACTGTATCACAAATTTTGACTGAATGGATTTGGATTGAACTGGATTCATTCTTATATCTTGAATATTAAACAACCATTCGATCGAAGAGGCACACTATAGTTGATACTTCATGATTATTGATTATTTTGCAAAGGAGAGCATATTTCTAACAAAACAACTTATTTCAAAAACTGTTATTTCAGTACAATTATTTTAAAAAAACTGCAAACCAGAATGGACTGGTTTGGATCAGAGCAGCTTTGCAGACACCTCATGGATTTTGATTGGATCAGGATTATGACTTCATGGATTTGGATCGGATTGAATCACAATAACTCAATCCATTTCATACTCTGGTCTAGACCAATGTAACCTACCTGCAAAACTGGTTCTAAGCTCAGATTATGGCTACTGTCGCTAATTTGGGCAATTTTTTTAAATTTTTGCAAGAAGTCAGATTTTGTGGTAAATCTATTTCATGGTTGCAAGGACCAATCCCTAATAGAAAAAGAGTAGTCAGCTGACAGTAGTATTACGACAGACTGACAAGTGGGTTATCTTTGACTGTGGGGGGGGGGGGGGGTCCGGGAGGTGACAGCCCCCGTAAGTTCTGCAGCGCAGCGAGCGAATGTGAGCAGAGCGTTCTAACTTCTAAACGTGGGTCCCTGCAACCGTAATTGCTGTAAAGGTTAGGTCAGGTTTGATTGTGCATCGTTTTTGGTGACATCATAGCTTTGGTATTACTGGTACTTTTCTGTCTGTCATAATAATACTCTCTTCTTCTATTAGGGATCTCAAAAACACCGTTAACACCATTCACTGGGGAGGTGAATTACTTAATTATTACTGCTTATTGTGCCTATATTACGGATGAAAATGATTGATTTGGAACAACATATTTCATACATGTGCAACATATTTTAGGCCAGCTTTAACCCTATTTGTAACAGGGGGGGGGGGGGGCGGATTCCGCCCTCCCCCTCATGTTTTTCGCAGATATCTCCAGAACCGCTGGAAGCAGGCCCATGACATTTTGGGAATTTTAATAGAATTGAATGCCGCATTTGGAGTCAAAATTTTGAGCTCTTAACCTGAACAGAGGCGGTTCCAGGGCACAGTTTTGGGTGGGTTCGGAGGCGACATTTGGCGATAATACGGAAATGCGATCTTCACGGTGTCTTCCTAACTGCCTCAAGTATGAAGGAGTTACATCGGTTTACGGTAATTGCAACAAGTGCTAATTAGTTGATTTTAATGAAATATCATACAAATTGCATGGCAGAGGCGGTTTCAGGGATTTGAAAGGGGGGGGGGGGGGGGTCCAGGAAGCATTCAATGCTTGGCGGGAAGCCAACAGAGCAATGCAAGGGGAATTTATAGCTATCAAGATGCAAAAGATAGCTTCTGCTTCCATTACTTGCATAATTTATTACATATAGAGTTTTAGGGGCGTGTTCAGGCACATGAAAAGGGGGGTGACTGGCATGGTGATGACGATATGCCAGCGATGATGGCGCAATAGACGTTTAGCTTATAATTATATATGCACATATGAGGCCAGAAAAGGGAATAAAGTATTTTTTTTTGCATAGGCGCGCTCAGGAATGGAAGAAAGGGGGTCATATTATTGCAAGGAAACTAAGAGGCATGGGCGTACAATGACATAACATACTGCAGTTTTCGGATGAAACACGCACCACAGGCTACTCTATTAACGATTATAAGATAATAGGCGAGTCCAGGTAGGGTAAAAAGGGGGTAAGCAATGTTAATTGAAGTTGTAAGTGAAATAGTCACTGTTGACTAGTTAGTATCATAATAGCGGATAATATACTTATCAAAAGGTCTTGCGCCGCCCCAGTTTGGATCCTGGATACGCTTATGATGAAGTAAAACATGCAAAAAGGAACTATCTACGATCAATAATATATTTATAGTGCTTGGTAGCAACTTCTCTGCGGTTAATATTTTTTTCCCAAATTGACCTCCCTTTTTCACTAACCTGGTACCGCCTATGGCAAAAAAAAGAATATTTATAACTGTTTTGTCTAATTTCACAATCACATACCATTTCATTTATAAAAAAACATCAAAAAATGGTTTTATTACGCATTTACTTCACCACCCATATTGAGTGACCTGCACACGCCTATGATTTTTGAATTTTCAAACGTCGCCGTGATATATCAATTTCCGATTCAATCTCTATCGATTCCTATTAGTTGTGTCCAAATCGGTCGATAAACATGAAAGCTATGTTGAATCGAAAACACCACTAAAATTTGTAGTTTTTGCCCCCCTGTTGCCCCCTATCCAAAATGTAGATGTTTTTATTATTTATAAATGTAGATAGTGTTGAGGGGAACCAAACACCGTTTCATTTTTGAAAATTGGACGGGTAGATCTCGAGATCTCCGGGGGGGGGGGGCGGAATCCGCCCCCCCCCCCCCTGTTACAAATAGGGGTAGCCAGGAGCCTGTTACAAATAGGGTTAACATTTGATCATTCACTCACCCACAGGCGCATTAGCCAAGGGGGCGAGGCGTACACCCCTCCCATTGGGGACCCTAAACATGGTGGGCATAGGAAAATTCAGATCTGCCAGAGGAAATTACTTCCTGGGAACTTACTTCCTGCCAAAATCCTGACTAGGTGCTATCACTCACCTCATCAGCATCCTGGCTTTCTGAACTTCTCAAACATTGGGTGCGCTCGGGGTGCGCCAAAATTGTCCGTTATATTTACATCCCTCGTACCCACATCTCACTGTATCCCTTGATAGTTGAACTATATTCTAAACGAAAGACATTCAATCCGACCACCAGTATAAATTCAATCTACTTCGGAAAACCACAATTTAATCCCGCCGTCAAATTCAAAAGCAATGGAATGTTGATGTTGATGGTGGAAGTTGTGTGGTGGGCTTTGGTGCTGACAATTTCAAACTGAGTTTACCATTCACTGTTTTTTTTTGCGTAATATTTCCCAGGATCCCACGATCACAGTGAACTTCTGCTCCCGAAATCACAATGCTGGGGCTGATTTCCCAAGTTCCCGGTAAATTTCACAAGGTTCTCATGCGACAGTCAATTTCGCTACCAGCTTGCTACCACTCGTTATAACGCAAGTCAGTGGGCCGGCCTGTCGCACGATACCGGCAGCGAAAAACCATCAGTGCATATGAACAACCTTCAGTGCATATACATAAAAACCGATCGCTCCAAAGAAACGCGGCTGCTAATTAACTAATAGGTGGCTGGGGTTGCCCGGCCGTCTGGCGGTGTTGGAGGGATGTACCGCCTGTGACGTCCGAAGACTACGCGTGTGCATGAGATGGGGGGGGGGGGGGGGGGCAGTGGCGTGAAGGGACGGGATACAGGATACATCGTTGTTATCGCCATCCAAACTGTGCTCTGTACCTGTGAAGTGTGTGTGTGTGTGTGTTTGTATGTGCACAAAGCCTCACTGCGACTCATCTGCGCCAGCAGAGCTAGTAATTGTTGTCGTTCATCTTCAGATATTTCGCGCTGTCGCGCCCAGCCACCATGGTTTGTTTAACCTGCATGTATTATGTCAGTCATTGTCCAGTAGATCGGCGCAGATCCGTGGATCCTAACGTAATCCCTATCCAGTTTCGGTCATACACATACAGTTACACACACACACTCACACCAACACATATCACATTCCACCAGCAGCACATATCACAATACGGTCCTATCTACATAACAACACACAACTCTCGACATCCCCAGCGTCAGACAAACACACAACCGTACGCCAATGGAAGCATCTAGGGAGATGTCCCATCGTAACTTTACTGCTTGTAATTAGCGGCATTGAAACAAATGCCGGCCCGAGCCCCGGCCGCTTGAACATCTGTCACGTAAACATTAGCAGTATCTCCTCCAAGATAGATGAACTTCAAATATTTGTTAACACAAACAATATAGATTTGTTAATGGTAAGCGAAACAAAACTTGACGATACAGTCCACCCCAGCCTGTACGAACTGCCTGACTTTCACGCACCATATCTGAATAACAGAGACAGGGCTGGAGGAGGTACCGCCATATACGCTCGATCTAATTTAGCAGTTAGGAGACTTAACAATCTAGAAATAGCAGGGGAGGACTTGGTATGGGCTAAAGTATCAATAAACAACACATCAATAATAATTTGCAGTACTTACCTTCTACCAGGACTTACAGTCGACAGATTATAATATTTTAACAGTAAGTTCATAGAGAGCATTGCCCTAGCTAACTCACATTCACCGATAGGAATATTTGTGCTGGGAGATTTTAACACTGGAAATACTTACTTAGATAGAAGGTACACCGAAACAACTTCCGGTCCTGGCAACAGTGGAATAACACCATTCGACACACGATTTAAACACACATTAGACACAATGGAACTCACTCAACTAATAACGACTCCCACCAGAATAACAGAAACAGTAGCAAATCTCAGAGACCTAGCCATAACCAACAACACAGACCTTGTAGCTGACTCAGGAACATTGTCCTCATTTGGTAACATGGACCATCTTCCCATTTTTATCACCACACATTTACCATCCTCTCCCACAGCTACACTGACCAAAACAATATGGGACTACAGTAGACTTGACGCAGACAAACTAACCAGACTTATATACAAACTACTGACTGGGAGAAAATAGTTAGGGAAGACATTGACATTGCAACAGAAAAATTCACTTCCGCCATCCTCGAGGCCGCCTACAAAGCAATCCCTAGAAGAGACATACGCATCAAGCCGAACAACAAGCCATGGCTGACCGGAACCTTGAAACGTCACATCAACAAGCGCGACCGACTCTTTAAAAAGGCGAAAAAAAACAACACGAATCACGACTGGGAGGCGTGGAGACAGCAAAGGAATTTTGTGACCGCACTTAACAAAGACTGCAAAGACTGGTATACTAAGCAACAGGTTCAAAAGCTCCTCACTCATAAGCACAATCCATACCAGTACCACACAATATTGAAACAAACAATAAAACCAAAACATCGTGCAGCCATTCCCCGCTACAACTACACAATCAGCAAGTAGCCACAACTGACATAGAAAAAGCAGCAGCCCTCAATGAACACTTCGCGACACATACTGAAATCGGACCGCCACCAACACTTCCAGCTCACAACCCATGTCCAAGGACTGTACCTGTACCCCCTCTGAACCAAATAGCTATCACTGAACAGGAAGTCCTGTCAACACTCAACTCTCTGAACCCGCACAAATCAACTGGCCCGGACCAACTTCCAACCAATATATTGAAATTGACTGCTTTATTAATAGCGGAACCACTCACCAAGCTTTTCAACAAGTCCCTTTCCTCTTCAAAATGTCCGAAACTCTGGAAGGAAGCTAACATCTCGCCCATTTACAAGCGAAAGGGATCGGCATCGGATCCCCAAAACTACAGACCAACTAGCCTACTCTGTTGCCTCTCAAAAATTCTGGAAAAAAATGTATTTAAACATATTTATGATCATCTAACGAATAACTCCCTCCTTTCTGATATGCAGAGCGGGTACAGACCTCACCACAGCACACAATTGCAACTATCATACATGACGGACAGTCTCTATAAAGCCCTAGACAGACGACGCGACTTTACAGCAGTGTACTTGGACGGGACAAAATACTTTGACAGAATATGGCACGCTGGACTTTTATTCAAATGCGAACACGACTACTACATCACTAACTCACTGTTAGAATGGCTAAAATCTTACCTGACGGACCGCAGACACAAAGTTCGAGTAGGCGACGCCCTTTCGACTCCCGTGACGATAAATGCAGGATGCCCGCAAGGATCTATCCTCGGCCCACTTTTGGCACTTCTCTATCTCGACGGGCTTCCGGACCAATTGACAAACACGGCCCTCTTTTACGCTGACGACATTTCATTATACGCCTCTCATACCCCTGACACCATGACACAAGTCCAAACCTCCCTTCAAAAGGACCTAGACATCATTGCAAATTACGGACAACAGTGGGTCATAATATTTAGCCCATCTAAAACTTTCACTCAGACATTTTCCAAAAATAACCACCACGATTTACCCAAACTAAAGTTCTCAGGACAGCCGATTACCAAGACCGACACCCATAAACACTCAGGATTAATTCTTTCAAAAGATCTTCGATTCCAAAATCAAGTGAACGCTATTGCCAGGAAAATAAACATTGCCCTCAGTCCTCTATACCCCATAGCCAAATATCTGCCACGACAAGTACTCGATACAATTTTCAAGACGTACATACGACCTCACTTTGACTACTGCGACTGCATCTACGACGGCCATATGACAATATCCGACGAATTACGACTAGAACGACTGCAAAACAGAGCTGCGAGACTGGTCACAAACACACTTCCAAGAACCTCAACAGACAAGCTACGACTCGAACTTGGATGGGACAGTCTCTAGACTAGACATAAAATTCACAGGTTATTACTATACGGACAGATAAAGAACAACACAATTTGTATACCAGAATATATTAGAAACATGATTCCCGAAACAACCACTAAAGATACAAGACGAACTCTAAGAAATGCAAAGTTACTGACACTGCCACATTTCCGGACCTCCATGTATCAGAAAGCTTTCATCCCGAAGACATCCCAAAACTGGAACTCCCTGCCCCAATCTATCCAACGCTGGCAGGACCGGAAGCAGTTTAAACGCAGCATCACAACACTATACGGCACACCGCACCCTCCACACTATTTCACTTTAGGTATAAAACTAGGTAGTACACTACACACACAGCTCAGACTGGGGATGTCAAGGCTAAATGCACATCAATATTCTATACAAAGAAACACGGACCCTGCATGTTCCTGTGGCCATAATCAGGAAAACACAAACCACTTCATTCTAGACTGCCCACGTTTCACTTCAGCAAGAACGGATCTTTTCAGACAGGTTTCATCACATCTCAATGTCGACTTTCAAACATTAACCAACACAATGAAAATAAATATACTCCTTCTGGGTCATAACACAACAAAAGACTCTGCACTGTTAATCGCCAATGACTTCCAAAAATTCCTGCTTATTACTTGTCGCCTCTTGTAAACTGAATCCACGGATCTGCGCCGACATAATCATCCATGACTGACTCGCCTTCACCGGACAGAAAATCTGGACTTCACTAAGCTGACCAGGTGGTGGTGCCGAGACTTAAGCTTTGGCTTTTGCACCATCACCTGGACAATCATTGTCATCATCTCATCATAGCAATAAATGTTGTTGTTGTTGTAACTATGCCCTTAAGTCTGTACGATCCAGAAAACCGCTCGTTGATATTTTTGCTTGCAAGCATACCTATGTGTAGCCTACCTATGTATTGCGGGTGAAATCAATGAAGCATATAGCTTGTTCCGTGATAATTCATTTGGTTGTACGACGTCAAAATGTCGTGATGGCCTGGGAGGATTGAATGGATATCTTCCCCCCACACCCCACCCACACCCCGGACGCGGGAGGGGGACGGCGGGAAGAGACAGCTTCCAATTTTCTCGAAATTAAACATAGATCATTTGACAGTTGACTTGAAATAAATTACAAAAAATATATCCATTTGGCCCTTTAAATTTGTAAGACTTCAGGTGTTCCTACACCTCCTGCTCCACCGTGATCACGCCCATGCAGTGGCGTACCCAGGATTCACTCCAGGGGGGGGGGGGGGGGGGGGCAATTTTTGCTCAGGGGGAATAAGGTACCACCACACAAAAAAAAAACTAACCGGATTTGGCCCACTATATCTTTAGAGGGGCATATTTTCAAACAAAATCCATTAAACAACAATCATTAATTTGTTCGACCAAAGGGGGCACGTACGGACGGACCTTCAGGGGAGGGGCAATTGCCCCGTCCCCCCTTGTGTACGCCTATGGAAGTGACGGACAAGAGCTCCGCCAGGTTCCGAAAATGGGAGGGGGGGGGGGGGGGGGGGGGGCAGGGCAGAGGCATTCAGAAATCGATTCTTTCCATGCAACGCCCATAGGCGTAATGTTAAAAGTCCCAAAAATGTTGGGGCCATGTCCCCCACACGGCCATGCCCCCCCAAACTGCCTGAAATTGGCGCAAAAATGACACATGTCCTAATATAGAAGAAAATCCAATAAACTTTTACTAAGGAAAGTTTGTTTTAAATCAGCTATCAATGCATAAGCAAGAGAAATCCGATGAGTTTTCAGAATTGTGTGATACTTTTGGGGATCCCCTTCCCAAACTACCATGCCCCCCAAAAACACCGTTCTGGATCCGCCAATGCTGTATGACAGTCACCACTGAGCAGAATTACCGTGTCTCTCCGGTCTGTATGACAGTCACCACTGAGCAGAATTACCGTGTCTCTCCGGTCTGTATGACAGTCACCACTGAGCAGAATTACCGTGTCTCTGTGGGCTGTATGACAGTCACCAGTGAGCAGAATTACCGTGTCTCTGTGGGCTGTATGACAGTCACCACTGAGCAGAATTACCGTGTCTCTCCGGGCTGTATGACAGTCACCACTGAGCAGAATTACCGTGTCTCTGTGGGCTGTATGACAGTCACCACTGAGCAGAATTACCGTGTCTCTGTGGGCTGTATGACAGTCACCAGTGAGCAGAATTACCGTGTCTCTGTGGGCTGTATGACAGTCACCACTGAGCAGAATTACCGTGTCTCTCCGGGCTGTATGACAGTCACCACTGAGCAGAATTACCGTGTCTCTGTGGGCTGTATGACAGTCACCACTGAGCAGAATTACCGTGTCTCTGTGGGCTGTATGACAGTCACCAGTGAACAGAATTACCGTGTCTCTGTGGGCTGTATGACAGTCACCACTGAGCAGAATTACCGTGTCTCTGTGGGCTGTATGACAGTCACCAGTGAGCAGAATTACCGTGTCTCTGTGGGCTGTATGACAGTCACCACTGAGCAGAATTACCGTGTCTCTGTGGGCTGTATGACAGTCACCACTGAGCAGAATTACCGTGTCTCTGTGGGCTGTATGACAGTCACCAGTGAGCAGAATTACCGTGTCTCTGTGGGCTGTATGACAGTCACCAGTGAGCAGAATTACCGTGTCTCTGTGGGCTGTATGACAGTCACCACTGAGCAGAATTACCGTGTCTCTGTGGGCTGTATGATAGTCACCACTGAGCAGAATTACCGTGTCTCTCCGGGTTGTATGACAGTCACCACTGAGCAGAATTACCGTGTCTCTGTGGGCTGTATGACAGTCACCACTGAGCAGAATTACCGTGTCTCTCCGGGCTGTATGACAGTCACCAGTGAGCAGAATTACCGTGTCTCTTCGGGCTGTATGATAGTCACCAGTGAGCAGAATTACCGTGTCTCTGTGGGCTGTATGACAGTCACCGCTGAACAGAATTACCGTGTCTCTCCGGGCTGTATGACAGTCACCAGTGAGCAGAATTACCGTGTCTCTTCGGGCTGTATGATAGTCACCAGTGAGCAGAATTACCGTGTCTCTGTGGGCTGTATGACAGTCACCACTGAGCAGAATTACCGTGTCTCTGTGGGCTGTATGATAGTCACCACTGAGCAGAATTACCGTGTCTCTCCGGGTTGTATGACAGTCACCACTGAGCAGAATTACCGTGTCTCTGTGGGCTGTATGACAGTCACCACTGAGCAGAATTACCGTGTCTCTGTGGGCTGTATGACAGTCACCAGTGAGCAGAATTACCGTGTCTCTGTGGGCTGTATGACAGTCACCACTGAGCAGAATTACCGTGTCTCTGTGGGCTGTATGACAGTCACCAGTGAGCAGAATTACCGTGTCTCTGTGGGCTGTATGACAGTCACCACTGAGCAGAATTACCGTGTCTCTGTGGGCTGTATGACAGTCACCACTGAGCAGAATTACCGTGTCTCTGTGGGCTGTATGACAGTCACCAGTGAGCAGAATTACCGTGTCTCTGTGGGCTGTATGACAGTCACCAGTGAGCAGAATTACCGTGTCTCTGTGGGCTGTATGACAGTCACCACTGAGCAGAATTACCGTGTCTCTGTGGGCTGTATGATAGTCACCACTGAGCAGAATTACCGTGTCTCTCCGGGTTGTATGACAGTCACCACTGAGCAGAATTACCGTGTCTCTGTGGGCTGTATGACAGTCACCACTGAGCAGAATTACCGTGTCTCTCCGGGCTGTATGACAGTCACCAGTGAGCAGAATTACCGTGTCTCTTCGGGCTGTATGATAGTCACCAGTGAGCAGAATTACCGTGTCTCTGTGGGCTGTATGACAGTCACCGCTGAACAGAATTACCGTGTCTCTCCGGGCTGTATGACAGTCACCAGTGAGCAGAATTACCGTGTCTCTTCGGGCTGTATGATAGTCACCAGTGAGCAGAATTACCGTGTCTCTCCGGGCTGTATGACAGTCACCAGTGAGCAGAATTACCGTGTCTCTTCGGGCTGTATGATAGTCACCACTGAGCAGAATTACCGTGTCTCTCCGGGCTGTATGACAGTCACCAGTGAGCAGAATTACCGTGTCTCTGTGGGCTGTATGATAGTCACCACTGAGCAGAATTACCGTGTCTCTCCGGGCCGGCTAATGAACCACTCCTCTCTCGCCGGCGAGGCGGCGATATTGCCTGTTGAGCTGCTCATTAACAGTCTCCCAGCATGCCTCCATCTCCACTCGACTGCTCGTGCCCGGCAATTGCAGGTGACGGCGCCTGAGTTGGTCAATGTACGCTCAGGGAACATACCGGAACTGCAGGAGATCCGTCTGCGTGGCCGTGAAACGGTGTACGAGCAGGCGTTCATCAAGGAAAGTAATCATGGAGATAATGTAGGTAATTGCAGTAAGCTGCTTACGTCAGAATAGAAACCCACGGAGTTCCTCTGGGATAGGTGAAGAACGAGAACAAGCGTGGGTGGGTACATTGTCCAAAAAAAACCTTGGTAACAGTCTTCTCCGGCGTTTCTTCCCCAACATCGTACTTGGCGAGACAACAGTGAACAACAGGTGCCCGGGCTTCCCACATCTGTCACCGTCAATATGCCGAGCTGACGTCATATGACGCGGCTGTGACGTCAGACCAGACGGCCACACCCGTGACGCGACTGTCGGGTCAGGGCAGGTGGGTCAGGTCAGGGTCAGGTCGGACTGGCGACATCGGGTCAGGCGACTGGGAGGCGGCGGGGCTGGCGGCTGGGAGGCGGCTGGGAGGCGACGGGTCAGTTAGATGGCCCGGGGGCAGGCAGGGGTCACCTGACGGCGCGCAGCTGTGTCATCGATTCAGCAGCGGCTGCCGCCGTCCGTGGTGCGGTGGGAGCGATGGCGGTGGGAGCGATGGCGGTGGGAGCGATGGCGGTGGGAGAGATGGCGGTGGGAGCGATGGCGGTGGGAGCGGTGGTGGTGGGAGCGATGGCGGTGGCGTCCCATCGCTCAGCCGCCACCGCCACTGAGGAGGTTTTCCCAACGCCACCGCCCGGTGGGAAAATTGAACCTCATCCCAGTTAATTCATGAGCGGAAGTCTTGGCCCTGCCCAGCTGCGAGCGGCTCCGTATCGATCCATGACACATTGGACCAGCTGAAGCGGGATATTGCCACATTTACAGCGACACTTCAACCTCTAATATGATTGTCAAATGGAATGAATATTGATGTGTGTTTAGGAGTGGGAATGTTTTATCTGCTGTGACTTAACCTGTCTTGGGCGCCGCCTGCTCGGTGATATAATATAGATACAAAGATATGAAGATGCAAAGATACCAAGATACCAAGATACAGAGATACAGAGATACAAAGATACAAAGATGCCAACGGGACAGGTGCAGATTCTGATGAAAGCGCGCGCCTTCGACCGGCTTCCGCAATTCTTTTTGCTTTTCCAGCCTCATCTATTTCTGTATTTCTGTATTTCTGTATTTGTATTCAATCACCAACAGGCATGTGCCCAATTACAGGTGAAGTCAAATCAACAATCAGGTATGCACATACAACTTCCCAACCGGAACAACCTTACATCGATGATGCGTCACATGGTGGGTCTCACAGTTGTTGCATAAGCCAAGATCTGCCGTTTCAGCTGCCCTAGCGTATCGTAAAAAATGTCGGAACTTGGCGAAAAACCTAGAAAATCGTTGACGATACGAGGAATGCGCACAAACAGTCCGGACGATACAGTTATCACTCTGGCGAATGGCACATCGAACAGTGATCTTGTCACGATTCTAGTTTGCCTTGTTGGCGCATGGAGCTTGAAACACTCTAGAAGGTGTGATGATGAGATCAAGCCTTTGAATAGTTTGCACAAAAATAGAACATCACACTGCGCACGCCGAGTTCCTAAATGAGATACATTGCATGCTGACAGCAGATCACAGTATGCGAGAGACGGTCCATCGAACGCCATATGACGCGCAAGCCACATCAAAAATGTATGCTGCACCCTCTCCACGCGAACGAGATGGCATCACCACTCCATATGATTGAACAGTATTCAATAATCGACCGAACGTTGGCGTTATAAGCAACCAGAGCCGCTTGCTTATCAAGCTTACACCGGGGGGAGGCCGACTGGAATGTCCGAATGAGCAGACCTAGTGCTCGATTGGCTTTGGTGACGATTGAGTTCACATGATCTGCAAAGGTCAGCCTTTGGTCGAGAACGACACCCAAGTCTCGAATGAACTTGACGTTCTCCAGAGCTATGCCATCAATTGAGTACGATGATTCAATGAAGTCACTTTTCAGAGTAATTTTGAAAAATTTGCATTTTGAAGCATTGAGTTTCAGTTTCCAGTCGGCCGCCCAGCGCGTCACTGCGTTTAGGTCCTGCTGGAGTACAAGGACATCTATTTTGGACTTTATCTCATGAAGCAATTTCAAATCGTCAGCAAAAAGCCAACAGTTGGTGGAGATGACGGTGGGCAGGTCGTTCACGTAGAGAGAGAACAGGAGCGGAGAGATGTGCCCCTTCCGGTGTTCCGGACACAGCCGGAACCCGATCAGACACTTTTCCATTTAAAACTACCCGCTGCTTTCGCCTCCCCAGGTATGTCAGCCACCGCAGAGCGACGCCATCTATACCGTACATTTTGTCAAGTTTATACAGCAACAAACGATGGTTAACGCTCTGGAATGCACTCGCAAAATCGGTATATACAGTGTCAAGCTGGCACTTGTTTGAGATGGCCGTCCACCCATGCGATAGAAAGGAAGCAAGATTTGTGGCACAAGAGCGGTTTGGAACGAATCCATGCTGGAACGGGGAAAGGTGCGGCTGAACGTGTTGGAAGATCTGGTCACAGACAATTTTTTCAAATATTTTTGCACATAAGGGTAACAATGAAACCGAACGATAATTGTCTGGGCTGTTTCGCGCTCCCTTCTTGAATATAGGTACTATGTTGGCTTCAGCCCATTGCTCAGGTAAAATTCTTGCGGACAAGGACATTTTGAAAAGTTTGCACAGTGGGGCGGCCAATTCATCTGCACATTCGCGAAGTATGCGGGCACTCAATCCGTCCGGACCACATGCCTTGCTAACAACCAGCTCCCGCAGCAAACGGCGCACAGTTTCTTGGGATACCCCAAATTCCGTCAGCTGATCCCCAGTGCTGAAAGGCATGTCGGGGAAAACAGCGACGTCCGGGTCAGAAAATTTGGAGGCAAATGTGCGGTTCAGCAGATTCGCTTTTTCGATGTCATCCGAAACACGTGCGCCGTTGTTAACCAGCATTGGGAGACCTTTAGTTTGCTATGCTGTTATCCGCGCAGCAGCTGAGTGGGATGGATAATATACGGTCCGCGCAGCAGCTGAGTGCGATGGATATTATACGGTCCGCGCAGCAGCTGAGTGCGATGGATAATATACGGTCCGCGCAGCAGCTGAGTGCGATGGATAATATACGGTCCGCGCAGCAGCTGAGTGCGATGGATAATATACGGTCCGCGCAGCAGCTGAGTGCGATGGATAATATACGGTCCGCGCAGCAGCTGAGTGGGATGGATAATATACGGTCCGCGCAGCAGCTGAGGGCGATGGATATTATACGGCCCGCGCAGCAGCTGAGTGGGATGGATAATATACGGTCCACGCAGCAGCTGAGTGGGATGGATAATATACGGTCCGCGCAGCAGCTGAGTGGGATGGATAATATACGGTCCGCGCAGCAGCTGAGGGCGATGGATAATATACGGTCCGCGCAGCAGCTGAGGGCGATGGATAATATACGGTCCGCGCAGCAGCTGAGTGCGATGGATAATATACGGTCCACGCAGCAGCTGAGTGCGAAGGATAATATACGGTCCGCGCAGCAGCTGAGCGCGAAGGATATTATACGGTGCAAAGAGCTGAGCTAAGGCGAGAGACTTGGTCGGCTTCCCGGGGGTGGCGAGAGGTTCATATGACTTGCAGATGGATGGACGGTGGCGCGGTAAGCTTTAGAGTACGAGTCTGAGCTGCCCATTTCTACCGTACTTCACAGCCAGAGGTGAGAAGACCGGGCTGAATCTGTGGAGTATCATAGGTGACTTTAAAAAAAAAGTTTACTTGTCGCTTAGACCTAAGCATAAACTCAAGACAACGGGCTCGTGTCGATATATGGAAACGCAACGTATTCAAAAATACAGGTAAAAAACATATTCCTACAGACAAAAAATCTAATCAATAAAGAAACTTTGACGGCATTCTGCATGCTTTGTCGCCCGTAGCAATACTGGAGATGCTTACGCTTGCATTATTTATGAACAAATACTGGACAATGTATTTGTTATCAATCACTAGGTTATTATCTGACGCGTCATTTAACATCTGTCACCTGTCATCTGAGCAGCGGTATTTGACGTCAGTTATCTGACGTCTGACTATGTTTCATCTCATGTTTACTTAACATGATTTTATCTGACTTTAATGGATGTTTAAGATAAACGGACAATATTCTGCGTCATATTTTTATCATAGTCTGGTATCTCTAACATCCTGTCTAGCTCAAAATACGGTTATCATAGACAATGATGCGAATGCAAATTATTTCACCATAATGTGCTGTTGTCGTGAGGTCGTTTTGTTTTGTACCAGTCTGAGGCGCGTGAGTTTAGTCAAATCGAGCGATGTAACCTACATAAGTTAACCCTTGCCCTGGTGGGGGCATTTTGAACCCTACACTGTTAAAAATATTAAGTAACATTGGGTGCTTCCGGGTGCTAATGTAAGCCAATAAGCAGCCCAGTATGCGTTGTTGAATTGCCTATGGTGCTAGTGGAATACTTGCACAAGCATGGTCTATCTATAACATTATAAGTAAAGCACCATTGCTGCTAATACTCGAGTGCATACGTAATCCATCAGCACGTTTCACTCTCGTGCTACTTTGTGTAGTATCTTGTATGACAAAGGCTCCTAGAAGTAGCATCCTGTATACTGGACAAAGCACCTTTCTCCCAATAAGTAAAGCCTTATTGATACTAAGTTGCCATTGGCCGCGGCCGCGCATGCGTGTGAGGCACTGAGGTAGCATCTCGGGTACTTTGTGTAGTATCTTGCTTTGACAAAGGTTCCTAGAAGTAACATCCTGTATAGTGATACTATAGACAAAGTAGCTTTCAGTTGCCATTGGCCGCGGCCGCGCATGCGCGCGAGGAACTGAGGGTTTGAGGCAGCCATTTTTGTTCAGTAACCGCGTGATCGTGATGGTGTTTCGTTCGCTGGTGACGAAGTGCTTTATGAAAGGTGCACTTTATGCATAGTGGAGTGATGCGGGCATATCAGAAACGTTTGAATATCATTTATGAAGACATTGTGTTATGCTGTGATCATCAATTGAGTAATTAAAGCAACAAACTCCGGTTTGCGGACATCTCTACCGTACGACGAGACACGATCCTCAGACGCAGCCCGCCAGAAGGGATTCGTGGTACGGGAAAAATCAAGACGCTGTCGACGACATTAAGGTACACTTTGTATTGTTCAGCTTTCTGCTTCCCTATATGTTTGTTGTAAATATTGTGATTTGTATAATACATCATATTGTCATTGTAAAGTTGTGTTTTACTGAAGATGTGCGAAATGCCTCAACGAACGCATTGCCACTCGGACATCGGACCTGTTCAGGCATTCGAATCAGTCGTGGGACATCTAATTTGAAATTCGTGTCATTTAATGACACGAATGTTTTTATATATATTCATATGATGGCGCAACCCTATCGCCGTGCCCGCTGGTGAAAATATGGCACTATTGTTCGCTGTTTATGGTAGTCTGTTATTGGCTGAAGGAATCACCTACAAAAATTATAGCGCCGGTGGAGTGCTACGAGTGTGATTTTTTCGTTTATAGGCGAGCCTCAAACTTGCCGGCACCTCACAACCTAGCGCCGGTGGAGTGCTACAAGTGTGATTTTTTTCGTTTTTAGGCGAGCCTCAAACTTGCCGGCACCTCACAACCTAGCGCCGGTGGAGTGCTACGAGTGTGATTTTTCATTTTTGGGAGAGCCTCAAACTTACCGCATGCGATGCGTCTTATGAAGAATAACGGTGCTTCGAATGTGCTATCTGTAGCACCCCGGAGCCAAGCACAGGTAGGGTGCTGAAATTCGGCGAATCAAGCACCTTTTCTGACCGGCATCGTGGTACTATCTGAAGAACCCTGGGGTGTTGCTGTAGCATGGCTTAGTATACCAAGGTGCTAGCCCAAGAGCCCTGACGCGTTAACGTAGCATTGCTTTGCTACTATCTGAAGCACCATACGAATGCTGTTTTTCGGCGAAAAGGATTAGCACCTTTAGGGTGCTAAATATTTTTAACAGTGTATGAGGTTTTTCGAGAATAGCGAGAATTTGGCACAGCTGTTTGGGTCAATTACTCACACTGCGTGAAAGTTTTACCTTGGGTCATCACGGGTCAAATCACCAGGTCACGTCAAGTGACCTTACCTCCAAAAATGTTTGTGGTCGTGCCAAAGTCACAGGGTTCGACCGAACGATTTGAAACTCACAGAAGTTTATCAGGGCATAAGTATCTACAATTCGCATATCTCGGATTTGTATATCGGTGACATAAGGTCAGGCCAATTTCGTGACCTCCCATTATAAGTCAATGGGAAGATATACAAATGCTTCCTATTCAGAGGATATGCATTAGATCAGGCCAATTATTTCAGGATTGTGCTACTTTAGCTCTTTCTTGATGACCCAGGTACAATTGTTGTTCAGTGATCTCTTCAAAGTCAGCTGAAGTCATCTGAGGTCACCAGCACCTTTTGCCGCCAATAACTATTGATATAATATAGATAGAGACGTGCGACTAACACCACTGTGTTTGTTTTGTCCAGGCACGTCTTCACATGTGCAACATAACCAACTTGGGTCACCAAATCACCTTGACCTGAGGTCAAATTTTGTACTTGACCTTATCCGGTCACCGTGTGTATGGTTCGAAGCACCTGGACGAGATACACACGATGGCGGTACAATTAGTTCACTATCTTTAACATATAACAAGTTATTCACGCAACACTTTTTGGAAGAAAATGCCTTCGTGAGCTTTGGTGACCTCTGGAGCCTAAACTATGGAACTGAGCTAAAATTTGAGGACAAATTGCCGATTGCATTTTTCAAGAGCTTGCTATTGCTTTTTTCGTTTGTTCCTAGCTATCATAGTTTCAGAGATACTGGAGGGTCTCTGGATCAAAATCTTAAACCTGGAAAATGTGACCTTTGAACCCTCCTCACCCACCAAAGTACTATCATGAAGGCTCAAAACTCGGCAACATTCTCCACACTAAACTGAGGCTGGGAATCTCAAACTTGAACAGTCACCTCTTTAAAATAAAAATAAAACGATTCTACAGCATGCAGATGTGGTTACAATCAAGAAACCACAACACATTTCGTAGTTGACTGTCCAAATTACCATGAACTCAGACACCAACTCTTTCGGAATATTTCGGGACTATTGCAGATGGATTTCTCTATACTTTCTCCATCAAGCCAGCTGGACACGCTTATTTACGGTTCCGGTCTCGGGGCGGGCGGCGGTGGCGGCGGCGGCGGCGGCGTGAGTGGGTGCTTCCAAAGTTTTTTGATCCACTCCGGTCGATTTCATCACTAACGTGGTTCGCGCTGCGGCGGCGGTGAGCGGGGTGCCCTAAAACTTAACTAGGGCGCGCGAGACCTGGCGCTTTGGTGGGCGGCCGAACGAAATAATACAACACGTATAGAGTTTGCAAGCGGTGCCATGACTTAAGTGCTTTGGCACTTTTGCACCAATTGCTTGATTGTAATTTCTGCATTATTATGTGTATTATGAATAAAATCTCACAAACAAACCTCTGGTGACCTAAATATTGGCCTGACCCAAACAATGGGCGAAATAACTTCGACTGTTTTTGTTGAGGGCTTTCGAACTTTTCTCACGTCTTTCTATACCTTTTTAGTTTTCGAGTTAGTGTGGGGGTCATTTTGACCCCCACCAAGGCGAAGTTGTCTCAGACGCCCACCGGGGCGCGAGTTAAGATGGCACATACTCTTAATGCCGTTATTTATGCAACAGTCGATTCAAAAGTTTGAGTAAACATTATAACGTCTTATACCGACTATTATTTAGTCGGCGAAATGAGATATGTGTTTTGCATGCAAAGCTTTTAATGTGATAATACGTTAAAGTGATTAAAGTGATAATACGATAATACGTTTTAACACAGATAACAGGAGACCCGGATTTGACACGAAATTCAGGCCACTGCAGTAAGGGGCTGGAAATTTGAAACGGAGCTGTTCAGCTGATACACTTTTATGTCTCGGCTCGTGAAAATGTGAGTTCAGCACCGTCGTTCACTGCTGTGCTTACAATAAGAGGCCGAACAGTTCGCGTCAAATCCAGGCCTCCTGCTATCTGTGGTTTTAATAATCGAAGTGCTTTTCCTAATCAAATGCCTCCATGTATTTTCCGGATGATAATGGGTGCGATCGGCAACACGAGGAATTCGCCGTAATCCCGACGAATTCGTCGGTGATTCGTCTGACGCCGAATATTCGCTCAGTTTGTGTTCGGCAACACGATGAATCTGCAAGCGAGCGAATTCGCCCGACGAATTCGCTCTGTCGGAGCGCGAATTTCCAAACCAGTCGTCGGGAGGGCTAATTTCTTTTGCAGTGTGCCATAACGTCATCTGCAGTATTGCTGTATTGACTGCAGTGTTGCTGAGTACTGAAAAAGTTAAAAGTACCGTGATTTCTGAAAACTAGTAAAATAACCACACAAACCAAGGCCCTTTAACTACACAAACCACGACACGGCGCAGCAGTGACAAAACCGGCGGATAATTTTGTTATTACAGAACGCACGAGACAGCGAATTCGTCGGAGAGCGAATTCGTTGGATTCGTCGGAGAGCGAATTCATCGTGTTGCCGATCGCACCCAAAATATACAACCTCCCTGCATCCTCTAAGCTGGTAAACACAGAAATCGCGTGCTTATCTGTGGCTTGTCCAATGCGTTGACCTTTCCAGGAGTGACACACGGTCAGACGGTGTTGACACATGAGGTGTGTGTTGACACATAAGGCATGCAATGACACATGGGGCAACTGACCTGACATTTCGACGAATGAGAATGGCGCAGAACACGACGTGGCGACACGGCACGACATCCATCGATCGGGAAGTTTCGTGGATTATAATAATCACTTATAATTACCATGAGTTATAATCAAGCATCAAACACGTCACAACATTGCACTGTTTCCCAGCCAACCAATCGGCCTGTGGTCATTGCATTGACTTCCCTCAAAAGCGGCTATTGATTTAGCTGTAGAAAAACAACAACAACCTTTTGATTTTGTACATTTGTGTTTGATTTTGATTTTGATTTGATTTGATTTTGTACATTTGTTGTACATTTGTGTACAATTTATCGTCATTAGTTCAGCAGTTGTAATGAGTTTATTTCACAAACGGATACTCCGCGCAAACACGCTGTTTTGTATGCACCTCATCCGGGATCTGATTTGACAAAAGTTATGGCGTTCTGATGAACTAATGTCCCGTAACATTTTCAGCTGAGTAAACTGTCATGCCAGAGTGCAATCAACTTGAGTCGATCCCAATCAAATTAAGTTGTTAATATAGTTCGGTGCCAGAATCCGGAGCCAAGTTAGAGGGAACAAGACACAGCCATGCTTGCCTTGTCAGCGAAGTTTTGTCCAAAACGCTGTGTGTTAATGGCAAACGCTAAGGATTGGTGATACCATGTTCATGCTAAGATACCATGTTCATGCCACTCGTTCGTGAACATACCTGGCAGATTCCAAACGCGCCGGTCTGTTTGTTATTGGTCCAGGCGCAGCTGTGCTGATTCCCTGCTATCAGTTCAACAATTCCGTCTCCAATACGCGCTGACCGAGTTTATATTACGCCTTTGCTTCGAATGTCGGCCAGTACACCTGGATTTGATTGGGCCGGATTGTCCAGGACGTGAAATCCCGTCCAATGGGGCGCCAAATGGTGAAGCCTTGATTTCTCAAGGGATTGCTCAGCCAACTTCCAGACCTATTTTGTCCTGATAGCCAGATAATACTGCTAGTAAAACAGAATTAATCCACGTGATGAGCCTTACATATATTGTTTTATGGAAACAACGAAAGGCACATTGGTATTGAGAACATTTCATCACATTCGCGTTAGCCTGCATTCCATGCGACTTTAAAGTTGTCAAACATGTCAGAAATCGCATAGAATTATAAGTACAATTCTGGCCTTCGATATGCTTTTCAACGGGTTGATGGCTTTATTCGAATCCAATTTCACAAGCCATGTTGCACGGCCAATCTTTATCTGTCGACATACATACCTTTCGTGAATAATTACATTTCATCTCAGATGTGGCCTTCTTCCTATGCATGGACTTAATGCCATGAGTCTGAGAAGTGTTACAAGGGTGATACTCGTTTTGGAACTAGCAACATTCTCCAACAATAACGCTGCATGACAAACCTATTTATTGATGTCTAGACAGTGGGAGGTGACACATGATCGTACCATTGTTAAGTCACCTAACTGTTAAACAAGTTTAGCACCATTTGGCGATAATCGAGGTCAATTTTCAGCTCCGTGTTGGTGCTAAATTTACGCCCATTAGCCATTGGCGTCTTTTCTTAGTGTCTGGGTGCTTTATTCAGCAACTTAGTTGCTTAGCGATTCTTGTACGTGACACACGGTACTTAGTAATAGCATGTGAAAAGAATAAGTGTGCTACCAGAATAGCATGACCTGTTGAGGGAGTTCTCGCTGTAGCAGTTGTTAAGCATCTAAGTGCTTCAATCGGAGCATTTTAAGTGAAAGGGCTCTTTCCCAAGCCCCACCTAGCAGCCGGGCTGCTAATCTCTTTTAACAGTGCTTTGTTCCATTGCTGCTATTGGTCACTAAGTTCATATTTCAGTTCATCTAATCACTAAGTTCATTTCAGATCAGTTAAATTCAATCTCAGAGGCACTATATCAGTACAATAAGTAGTTTCAATCTCAGAAAATGTCGCGCTGCTGCCATGTGCTTGGGGTATGAAAGTCAGCAGAATCTGTAAAACCACTAACCAAAGAATCAATCAGCAGACTGCATTCTCTCGAAGGAAGATGCTTCACACTTCTCCGCTACGGTTTTCAACCACAAAAATCTCCAGATCCACATCAGACAGCATCGCTCAGCGTTGATAGTGCTGCACTTGCAAAAGTTTTGATTGTAACATTGCTGTGCTGACCAGCACGACACTCGCACGACGGGCGCTAGTAGTGCTGATAAAGCAATGGGGACCGAACTGCCCATGTTGGGGGCCCTCTAGCGGCCACGCCCCCGCCAGCTCGCGTCTCCATATCGCTCCGGGTGGGAACGCAATGCCGCGGACCACGGTGCATTGCATCGTAGCATCAACTCCAACAATCCTGTTGTTTGAGATCATTCTCATAGCCTTTAGAAACAGGCCTTCGCTCTCTCTCTCTCTCTCTCTCTCTCTCTCTCTCT